>JAODUH010054179.1:0-17500 GCA_027564835.1 Typhlichthys subterraneus
CACTATCGTGACCGCGGATTCTACCGAAGGAATACAGATGGTTGGATGACTGAGGAAAGGGGCGGTACTTTTTTTTTTCGATTGTATCTTTCAAAATCTGGCTAAGTTACTGTTTTTTCCAAGATGATATACTCATCCTTTAAACATTGAAATAGTGCATTTGTTATAACACATAGGAATAATCACCTTATGGTGAGCCCTCATTAATCATTAGATTATGCAACACTTCTCAGTTTAGTGCACAGAGCTACTGCAACCAACAGCTGGTGCCCCTTTCCTAGAAGTGGCTGCTGTGAAATTCAAATCATCCAAATGCCTACATTTTATATTTTAGGCATCCCTTTGAACAGCAATTGACACTAAATGAACAGTGGGGAGGGGGGGGGGGGTTTGGTGACACTTGTGTCAGTCGGACATGGGGTTTCAGCCAGGACAAACCGTGTAGCATTCTGACCAGTAAAAATTTATGAAATCACATAAATTGTGTCAATCTGTACTTCTTAAACAGGATAAGAACAGTACAAATGTGTTTTCCATGTGCTGATAATGCATTTACTTAGTTCAATGTTGTCTATGATCTATAAATAGCAACGTATGGCTTATTTCAGCCTGATAGAAATATAAAAGGTTATTTTTATTCCCTCAAGCTACCATAAGAGCACTTTCTCTTCAGCCAATCATTCAGCTCACTAGGGGGAATCTAAATTATGTGAATCACAAGCTCCATCTAGTGGATAGGAAGAAGATCAGTTTCCCTTTTACACTTTTACGAGAAAATGTATCGTACTGTGTGATGTGGACTTGACACTATGCTGTATAAGGCTGGTTATTCTACATACATGCATCAACCAACACTCAACAGAAAACAACAGATAACTGTTCAAATGACATGACTTTATTAAAGTTATTTAGATAGTCTATATGGAGGAGCTGGTACTCCAGGAGACACTGCTCACAGAAAACAGGCAGATATTAACACATTTACACATAGTATAGACAACAATTTCACGTCCTGTACCAGATGCTCATCTTCTTCTCACGCTTGATCTTCTTCTGCAGCTGTAGAGTCCCGTAGAGCAGGGCTTCTGCAGTAGGGGGGCAACCTAATGAGGAGGGAAGAGAAACAGCAGCTGTTGAACATGTCCCACAACTGTCATTGGGGCAAGTGCCTCACAGCAACAAATGCTTAAGCCTCAGTCAAGCACTTCAACCCCCTTTGTAAGTAAGCTAGAAGTAGAACTAATATGACATTTAGAACTAATTTTAAAAAAATGGGCTCGCAGGGCTACGGTATATAATCACAAATATATAAACATTGAGAACCCTTGATCATTCAAAACAGCGTACATCAGTCACTTTGGGTTTCAATAACAAGTGGATTGGAAGGGCCTACCAGTACCTGGGACATAGATATCCACTGGCACGATACGATCACAGCCTCTGACCACAGAATAAGAGTAGTGGTAGTAGCCACCTCCATTGGCGCAGCTGCAACAAAACAGAACTATTCAGATACCCCTTGGTCCTTTATCAAAGTAATTAGAAATATAAAACTGAATGAGAAGATGAATTAATAACAAACAGTTTAAAATGTGTCTGTATAATTTCAACAGTAATTCTAAATGGTGTTAAGTCAGATTTAACAGACAACAGAAAATAAAATTGGATACTAAATGGTTCAGATACTATTTTTTTTAATTAATTAATTAATTAATATATATATATATAAGATGCAAATTTTATTTTAAAATGTGGAAATTAATGTCTAGAAAAAGGTTACAGTATGACTATATACACAAGTAAACACAGAAAACAATGCATTACCTTCCCATGGAAATAACGTATCTTGGCTCAGGCATCTGGTCATATACCTAGAGGTAAATAAAAACTGTTCACCCATGTTATACTTGATTAAGGACTAACCCTTCCTCCTTTCAGCTACTGTTTATCACGATGAATGGATGCGTGTGCGTGCAGTCATTGTTAACAGGAAAGGCCTACATAAAAATCACCGTTCTTGTGAAAACGCTACAGATTTTGCAAGCTCCACCTCTACAGCTTGATGCACTTTGCACATCAGTCTGGCAACTGTTAGCTCAGTCACAACTCTTCTGCCCTGACGCCACAATGGTGGAATGAGCTTGCGGCAGCAATCAGCACAGCAGAGCCACTACCCATTTTCCCTTTCTCAAAAACGTAAGACCCACCTCTTCAGAATCCACCATGGTGCTGCTACTGACCTCCCTACCACACAGCACTCTAACTGAAACGCTCTTCTCTCTCACTAACAACTTTAAATTGAGTTTTCAGACTAATATGAAGAGCAGAACACATTTGGGAGCTTGCAAAATTAGTACCATCTAAAAAGATCACAGGAACACAAATAAAATGTGTGTATACAGCTCTGGAGAAAACAGTCCATTGCAGCACTTTTCTTATTTTAATGTTTATATACATTGAAATCTTTTATTTACATATAATACATTTGTTATTTCCATTTTATCTTTAATTTAGTTAATTACATTTACAATATACAGTATATATACACACTTTATTTGATAAATCTACATTACACTAAATTCGGCATTAATTGTTAGTCATGTATGTAGTTTTTGTTTAAAAAATGTTGTCAACAAAATGTGCTAGATTGGATAAGCAAGTGGAATGCTAATGCCTTTAAATAAAGTATTTTCATCCACACCAGTGGACCAACACATTTCTCTGCACAGTTATGGTGGCAGGCAGCTTACTTTCCGCAGAGCTGGTGCCATCTTGTTGGTCAGGGTTCCTGCTACAATCATGACATCTGCTTGCCGTGGACTGGCCCTAAAAACCACACCGAAGCGGTCCATGTCATAGCGGGGAGCTGCCATGTGCATCATCTCCACAGCACAGCATGCCAAGCCAAAGGTCATTGGCCATAGTGAACTCTGAGACAGACACGCAGAGAGCAGTCATAAACTGTTTAACATGTTAAAACATTGTGTTTTCTATAAATATGAAACCTTAACCATTTGAGTTGAGAAACTACAACTAATGTGTGGACACACGTTCATATGGTTTCATGTTACTGTCCTATTTATACATACTGTGAACACACACACACAGACAGACAACAAGGCAAATTTAAAGAATTCACAGCCCACACAGATTTAATGAGACCAGATAATATTCTATAATATTTCTAAGTACACTAAACCTGGAAATAATCAGAAAGTTTGAGGACGCATGCGCAGATAAACACACGCACGCGCGCACACACACACCTCAGCCCCATTTAAATAATTATGGGGCATTTGCAGACTGAGAAAGCCAAGCATCCTCTCACATCACAAGAAGCTATTTGGAGCATGTTAAAAGGCAGGGTTAATCATACTCAAAACGCTTGCTAACGTCAAGCTAGAATCAAAACAAGTTCTGCCCCACACATTGAAATGCATTGTGAAGCCTATTGCATTGTTGCTGTGTGTGGGTATGTTTGTGTTCCTATTAATGGAGCCTGGGCTGTGTGCCTGATTCTTTTTTCAGAGAACAGTAAAACTAGCGGAATGCAAAGTGATATTTGGTGAATCTGACAAAAAAAGTGTATTTGCGTACAATAGCTGGCTGACTATACTTTAATTGAATGCTCGGATAACATGGGTTATCATGTTTTTCCATGCCAGCAATAAAGTAAAAACATACAGAATTTTATAATATTATAAAATTCACGTACATTTTCCAAATAATAAACTTTTCTATTACATTCATAACAAATACAAATAAAGTTTCTTGACTAGTGGTTTCAGACTTTGGACGTCATATTGGTGAGTTTAGCCTAGCCAAGGCAGGGTCGAGTCAAGCTAATATGCTGTGGAAAAGCACCAACATACCATCCATTAAACACATTTCCAGTACAGGTCAACAAACCATCATTAAAACATGAAAGCCTTTCAGACATTTTGCCTATACTCACTCTGCGGGCCCAGTTGACCAGGTCATCTAATTTAGCAATGATGTATTCTCCCTTACTAATGGGTACAACTGCAGCTGGTTTGGCTGCGGCCACTGCTGTGCTTTTCTCTCTCACTGGAACCACGCTGAACAGGTATGAAAGGAAGAAAGGATGTCACCATGTGCAGGGTAACCAAAAGACACATACAGAGGTCCTTATTATAGCATGGCAACTTTGTTTGTGAGCTCACGCTCACCTCAAGTTACCATTCTCCCCTTTAGTGTTGTTGTGCAGACTTCTCTGTTGTATAGTGAATACTGAAATTGGCCTGTAGGTAGAAGAGCAAGTGATACATGTATGAAATAACAGCATTGACAAATAATACTAAGCAGTGATGAATAACACTTTTCATTATGTTAGGCATTTTAGCAGAATATGGAATTACAATGCATACATACACGACAAAATGAGAGAGATCAAACTAAGGACAAATTAAAATGGGAAAACTTTTTTTTTTTAAGAGCGCTCAATCTCTCCCATTTCAATTCAGTGGACAGGCAAGACATATTTTATGGGGGATTACAATATAGATACAGATCTAGGTTACCAATGATATATTGGTAAAGCGTTATCCCTGTTAACATGATGATGATGTCATTATTGTAATTATTATAACAAGTCATACATTTTATTACCTATTACTTGTTCTATTGACACATTTAAATTATTGTATCGGGATAACGTTGTTATTAATAATGTCTCTGGAGATCGTAAGACTGAAATGTTCTTACCTCCTTGAACAGAAGCCAAATATGGCCAGGCGAGGTGCTGGAATCAGAGAAGGGATTCACGAATTGTTATGAAGAAAGTCTCAATATTCAACGCGTTTTTGACTTCGGAACTATTTGCTGTTCTGGAGACAGGCTTTTCGCTTTCTGTTTGATTTTTGTTTACACGATCTGCACAATGGCAGGTCTATGCAACTGGAGTTCGTCTACTGTAGCTAGCTAACCTGAGTAGCCTGCCATGCTAGCACAGACAGAGCAAGGTCAGTGTGCGTATGGAGTAACATGACCCAGCAGAACACTGCATTGACTTTATTACATTAGTGAAAAGTTCTGTTTTATTTGGTATGCCTCCAAACATAAAATAGTACATGAACCGCATATATGTTCCAACGTGAAGCTTTGTATTATAATCAAAACATCACTTACCAACCAACGCCACCATCTTTGATGCACAGTTAATCTATTTCCCGTTACTACTTTATGTGGCCGCGTGGGGGTGCTAGGTTTCACAACATTTTTAGAACAATGATATTATCTTATCCAAGTATTATTATTACTACGCTCTGGGTTATATTTTACTAGGCACTCCAATCCACCCAACGCCTTTTTGACATACATACAATTTATCTTTGTAAAATTGGCTATTAGGAATTACTTTAAAAATTTACACATATAATAATAAAAATCATCAGTCTAAGAATATAGATTGTCCTTTTGCTGGCTTTAACAGTGAATATGAAACATTTCAATAGTAAGGATTGTATGGAAGTTTTCATTATATCCTGTCACTATCTAATTTCATGAAATACCATTCAACCAAAGTGTGACACATCAGTAAGATAGTAAGGATTGGTTGCATGCAATCATCTGGTCACACTTTGACATGGCTGAGAGCAACTGATTTATGTAAATGTTCTGTCCTCTGCACATTCATGTGAGGTTAAGGTGGAGCAGGGCTGCTTTGCCTGGGATTTTGGAGCCTATCCATCCTGTCGCTGACTCCGCTCCTCCTCTAGTGAACCAGGGATGTCCCCACTCAACACACACAAAAGCAGACTGCAAGGGCTCGGATCATTAATCAATAATTGAACCACTTTATTTACTGCTCATGGACCGTATTTCACTGCATGAGGGGAAACGCCCATGGGCAGTTTAGAAGTTTAGTGTAACCTGTTTAAAGTTGGGAGGAAACAACAACGAAACCCACTCAAACTCAAGAGATCATACAGAAAAATGCAGAGGGCAAGGTAGCTTAACCCCATGTGCCACATACCATATCACACCAAGATAGAAAACTATATTTTTGCTTAATCAACACATCCATACAGTAAGAGGGGATTTCTGACTTCTGATTTTTGTTTAGAGATGGAACACACGTACCATTATCTCCAAAATAATTAGACAGTAAGTTGTGAATCAATGTCTCACTTATTAGTAAGTTTATAATACTGTAGTTGTGACAGTAAAAACATCACAATGCTCTTGTTGCCACAGTAAACTTCTGTCAAAACATTAGTCTGCAATTTGAGTGTTCAGTGTTGAAAATTCCAAATAAATGTATTTTCTTACCATAATATATCCAAGAAAACAGATACAAATGGCTAAGATATGTTTTGAAAGAAATGTTTATAAACTCATGTTTAGTTATAATATTACTATGGTAAAAATGTTTAAACAAAAAAAGAGAATACTTTTACAAAGAGGTTTAATTTTTCCTTCATGATATACACTTAAGACAGTTAAAATAAATCTATCTGGGAAGCACAGTTGCTTGTTAGTGGCTTTGAGATCAAACCAAAATCTTCTATATATAGCATGGCTTTTAAGTACTTAAAAGTTCAAAACATTAAATATAGGCACCGGAACAACTTGAAACGACAAACGTTTAAGACTAAAATATTGTTCAAAGGCTTCCTTGCCATGAGCGAAACAAAAGAAAAATAGACTTGCATTTTAAATAAAAAGCATGAATTCACATTACAAAACAATGTCCTGTATACGAAGAGCGAAAATACAAGTTAAGCCATCACAAGCTTGGAAGTGGCAGTCTGTGCAGACCACAGGAATGGTCTATTTCTGGACAAGATCTCCTCCTTCGAAAGAATAAAGAGCAGCTCTCTCCTCATCACAGAGTGTCCAGGATGTCTGTGGATAAGACCTTATGAGATTGGCCACTCAGACCCTGTGACATCTCCATCGACAAGGAAGTGGGCTTGGCCTGATTAAAGAGCATATCATGTGCGCCAAAAAGCGGCTCTCTGCGGCCATAGTGGTACATTAGATACAGATTGAGCGACAGCATGGCTAGGAGCGGGAACACGGTCAGCCCAGAGCCAATGCCTCGCCAGGAGCTACACATATGGAGGCTGCCCCAATACACCAGCCTGCAATCCAGAACAGACACACCAAATGAAATGAGATAGCATTACACGTGATTCATAAAGCATCAGTGGCTACACCCACACCCGTCTCACCTTCCCACGACAAATATGGCGACCAGAATAGGGATCAACTTCAGCTGATCTTGAGGCAGCAAAGAGACCATTACAAGAAGGTTGAGAACATAGAGGAACAACTGCTCCAAGGACGCTGCCACAAACAGCTGCTGGACAGCACGCCGTCTCGAAAATGGCTCCACTGGACTCAAGGAACCGGTGCAGAACTGGCACACCGCGCCGGTTAGCATGGCTAGAGGGCGAAAGGAGAATTAGACATGTTATGAATCTGACACACTAGCTTCTACACTCTCTGCTACCTTCAGCGGATGCCGTCTGACTGCAAACTGATTTAATTCGCTTCCCACAAGCACTCCTACTTCACAAATACCCTCCTATTAACTTTTTATCATCCACATCATCACAGTTGATCTCTGAATGATGTGCTTCATATGCTCTGCCCCCACCATTTCATTTTTGTCCGTGTGGGATGTGATTAAAATACTCTGAAATAATTAGCTAAAGCCTGGGAGACAGGGGAGCTCGCTCTCTCTCGCTCTCTCTCTCTCTGTCTGTCTCTCTCTCTCTCTCTGACTCTCTCTCTCTCTCAGCTGTGCACAGGAGGAGAAAATTACACTCCTCTCCAGAGGCCCAGTGATACTCGTCCTGCCTTGAGGTTGGAAGAGCACAGAATTAAAGGGCCGACTAGACAGAGCCATTCCAAGCCAAGAGGGCTAAATAACTTAAATCCTCCCCTGGTGTAAATCTTGTGTTTGAACCACCCTGTGTTAATGGTGAGCAGGTGCAGGAGAATGAGTTACCCAGGAGGATGGGGACTGCTGCTACCACACAGCAGCAGAGAACGAAGATGATGCGGCTGACTACGTCAGGGCAGTGTGGGGGGTTTATGGGGACGTGGAAGTAGAGCGCATAGAAGATCCCAAAAGCACTCAGAAGCGAGGCCAAGACGGAGAGCAGTGCGGGAAGGCGGCCTGTGTGGCAACATCTACAGCGGCAGCAGCCCTGGGTCCGGTCTGGGGCTGTGGGTGCCACATCGTGAGTCTCTCCCGGGGGCCACACGGTCAGCTCCATGCTGTCTGGGGGAGCGCCCATCAACGGGCGGCACTCGTCCACTGTAGTCGAGTCCAGGCGGCTGGACTGCGGACTCCATTTCGGGGCGTCCATGCCGTTGGGCATGTCTCCCAGAGACACTGGGCTGGGACTGCTGGTGCGGTTTTCCGTGTCATCTTCCAAAGTCTGCGTCGTGGCAGCGGGAGTGGAAACAGTCCTATCCAACACTCCTTGTTCCGCCTGGTGTGCTCCCAGCTCCTCTGAGAGCCTTCCGCTGATCCGCTGGTGGCAGGAGTCAGAGCCTTCAAAGAATAAAGCACACTTGAATGTGATATTGAAAACAAAATATTCACAGCTTTTGCTACCTCCGGTCTTATCCCACCTATTCAGAGTTTACTAGCGCAATAAAATGTACACTACATATCAGTGTTATTTTGTTTGGCCTAGTTGCCTTTAAAACTGTAGTGAGCAATTCTAAATCAATATACTTTTTTATTTATTTTTTTACACAAATTCAGCAAATATCTGCTCACAGTCCACACACTGCCCATTCGGTGTGTGTGCTGATAATATAGACATTTAAGGGAGAGGTATTTTTGTTTCCATAGAGTTAAAAAATCAATAATATTTTTCCAGTATCGCTGACGTCACCTTTATCAGACCAGGGTCATGCATGCTTATAAAGGCAGAGTAAGAGCTCACTTCTGTGATGATCTGCTGCAGGCAGGGGCTCCAGAGACCGCTGGGAGCCTGTCACAGAGTGGGAGGAGGAGTGAAGCTCCTCCACCGATGACTCAGGGCTGTCGGACACCGGTGCCAGGGATATCTGGGTGTCCAGGTCCAGGAACGGGGAGAAAGACAGTCTGGCAGGGTCGATATCCTGGAGCTGGTTGATTATGTCGCTGATTGACTCCTTGACGCTGTCGATCTCCTTCACATTCTGAGGGGTTATGGCTTGGCGCCCAGAGGTGGTGGTGCTCATAGTCGCACAGCCTGGAAAGATCATGTTTCTGTTTTTACTCTCCACATAACAATATGACCATCTTTCAAAGAGATCAAGAAAAGGTCAAGTAGGCTACACCCATTTAGAATAATTCAGGTTTTATGATAAGCTTATAAATGAAGATAAGTTATAACATGCAGTGTGTATAGTTGTGGATACATTTCATATAACCCGCCTAGCATCTTTCCAGGGAAATGGGTTCTGACCCTTGCAGAATCCTCTAGCTCTCCGGTTGGAAAATGTCCTGTCTGTCAGTGTAAATTAATAAATACATTAAGAGAAATAGCACCTTCACCTTCAAATACAAGGGGAATTGGGATTCCACATTACCAACTAATAGCCATAATAATTGACCATGCAATACTATGGAATATAATCATAACCATACACTAAGTTCTACCCTAAGAGAGTACTATCCATCCATAGGAGTTGCAGATGGCGTATTAGGGCACAGTAATGTTACTTAAAACAACATGACCCACACTAATTTGAACAGGTCAGATCACGCAATTACAATAAGCGATTGGAAATAATGTTTTATCCTATAGGATGCTCTTCCTACTTTTTGAGTTTAGTGTTTGAATGTGTTTTAGTGCCCCAGAAACCCAGCTCACTGATGTTAAAGCAAGTATACTGTGCAAGTGGCCATATCAGCTCTATAGAGGGGTTGTTCACATTCTGATAAAGTGTGTGCACTACTCAACTCCTCTGAAAGAAGAACACCACAAACTACCCATCCTATGGGTTTCAAACCAAACCGTTAATGTAACGCTGCAGGTCTTGTTTAAACCACAAGGGGAAATAGATGGACACAATAAGTGCCTCTAAAAATCTAAATCCTAAATAGACTACACCCAGTTTCTTTTTTGAGGTGCAGTTAGGCTGTAAGTTATAAAGTATACTTAATGAATAGCTTAGAAAAAAGTTTCTTAGGCATACGCCAACCTTTATGACATCCAGGGTGTCTACATTTGTTTCTCCACAACATAGCCTACTCAAAATTAAATAGCCTATAAATTATTACAAACCAACTTGCTTGCTCCATCCAAGTGTGACATTTATATATTGTGATACGAACGATGGAGTGCTTTTAAAGTAACCGCGTAAAGGTAAATGTGGCAAAAATAGCCTATTATAGTTTAACGTCAGATGATGAGTTACACAAATTATACTAAATCGTCTCACATTATAGGAAAACAAGTAGACTTTTTCTCACAAATAAAGCTTCAGAAGGTTTACGTCCCGCCAGGCTGCGGTGAAACATCTGGGGATTGCGTTTGGGGTAGGCTATTTGGGTGCTTTGGCCACGCGCCAACTGCGGTGCGGGCTGGCCGCCCGATTTTAAGAGTCGACACGCAGGTCTTAAATACGCACGTCATAGGTAGGATAAGTTATCCAAACAAAGGCGACTTTACCATGTAGGGCCTATTAGTTTTCAATTACACGACAGCATGGATACATTGTGTATTTCAGGTTTGGCACAATGCATGTGAAAACGCGCGATTGGCAATGTGCTTTTGCTCAGGCACATTAGTCCATCCTAAACAATCCTTAAACCTACATGCCATTAAGACTGTTTTGACTAAAGTATCACTAATCAATGACCCATTACAATGTAGAGGTTGGCTATAATACATATTAAACAGTTAAAACGTTTCATAAGAGTCAAAAACGGTGCTCAGGTAGCCTATGTGACTCCTAAGATTTAAACTACACTATTATCTCAGTTTGAGACTATACAAATATTCAGGCAAATGTATAATCTGCGACTTCAAAAGGCAGATATAGCGTAGACTACAATCGTCCAATTATTGTTATAATACTGACAAATTCCTTAATCTGTTCATTTTGCGAACCACCCCCAAGTAAATAAGTTATTTTTACAGTAGAAAACATTGTGTGAATTAACTTACTTTTTTGTAGACTGTAGAATGTTTCAAGTAAATTATAACTGCGGAATAACCGACTTCAACCTTCCCTCCCCCTTGCTTTGTGTCTCGCAGTAGCTGAAGTTCTGAATCAAATTTCAAGACATACAAAATACTACGCAGTGTCTCCGCCCACACACTTTCTGGGTACCATTTCCAAAAGACCATATGGAGAAAATAAGTTCGAAGCGGATACACCAGAGGGGGTAGGGACTGGCCTACTCTGTTGTGAGGTTTTCATAAAAAAAATCTTCAGATTTGCATCCTGTCACCTGTAGGTAGACCAACTGTACTGGTAACAGTCCAACGCGGACCAATGTTCACATGGTTTTCCCTAAAAGAAATCCGATGATCATGTAAGATCCGTAAATTGCAAATATGTTCGCTCTGCCTCTGCAATGAAAGAGCTTACTGGCTTTTATACAAATATATATATATATATTTTTCCCTGGGTATTTGGGTGCCTATAGATGAGTTCCCTTCCTGGGTGAGTTGTTAAGCATGCTAGTAGCCCAGGGAAAGAGAATAGAACAGGGGCATTGACAATACCAGCCTTTGTGCTATATCCACATCTGCTAAAAGGACTGATTTGAGGTGGAATTAAGTTTCACTGTAGCTTTGGTGGATAGGGTCAGAAAGTGGTTGAGCTGTAAAAATGTCAATGACAATAAGCAGGCATTAAAATTCTCAACAATAAAATTGTTTTGTGATAAATATGTATCAAGTAATATTGAGCAAATACAATATAGGCATATGTGCTTGAAATGGGAGTTTAATTGTTTTCCTTTATTTGCAGATTCATCTTCAAATTATTAAAAAGCAAATTTAATATATATACAGGGTTGGATTCAAAGTTAATATATCAAACAATTGATTAGCTATGCAAATAATACATTATACATCTCAATTTAGAACTTGTTATGTTGCAGTGATTCGTTACATGTGTTGCTCTGAGGACCAGGGGTATGGGGCAAGAGGAGAGGGCTGCAAACAAACAAAGGTTTTCTGCAACAAAGTGTCAACTACATGTTTGGAATGCCACACCACACAGCCATTCCCAAATACCATTAGGGCAGAGACTAGAGAATGAAGGGGGGGGGGGGGAGAGAATATGTCACGCAGATCTGCCTTGCCCAAGCATCCACAGATCTGGAACCATTTGTTCAGTCCTCTGATAGCAGTCTGTGAAAGTGGTCCTTCCTCCTCTTCAACACTTCACGAAAATCATTCTGCACACACAAAAACAATATACAAGTACACATCTCATATTATATACTATTTATATTTCCATACCATCCTAGTGTACGACATGCTGCCGCTAAACAAAAGTAAAATATTAGGGGGAGAAATGCGTAAAAGAACTGACACAAACAATACATGAATAGAATAGACAATATAATAAACAACACTTCTGTGGAGAGCGACCAAGCACACCTATCATAATAAACTTTATTGACATAGCACTTTTCATTTCACACAGGAGGTTGAAGCTCAAAGTGCTTTACCACTGAAATGAAATGCAGTAATATTCAATGAGACAGGATTTTACAAACAAAACATGATAAAAATACTGCAATAATGCATGGTAAAAATAAAACTATTACAAGGTGTGGATCCTTCCCCATGTTAATGCATTTCTGCACAAGAGGCGAATGCTGCCTTGCGGAGCAGACAGTGCAGTATCTTACATTGTAGAAGCAGAAATGCACTACAAATTATTTAAAAGAAAACGTTTTGTTTTGTGTTTACCCCCGCCTCCCTGCCTCATAATTTGATGAATGTCTATGTTGCCCAACGCCTCGATGCACACGATCAACATGACAAAAGGGACTGCAGGAAGATGAAATCGGCAGGCAATCCTCAGGCAGTGAGTGCCTGGCGGAGAAAATGTTCTGTGTTGACTGTTTAACAGGCTTTAGTAGCCTACAACTGTTGGCTATTGGGCTTTCTTCTGTACAAATTCACTGGCTTCCGCTGCACGTCAATGTAGAAATGACTGTAAAAGTCATGACTTCATTGCTCTCAGTGTTTACTTCCATTCGACACACCACGCTGCATGTGACGTCTTGTTCATTTCAGCATGCGGGTCAGTTCAGAACCGGGACCACATCACACTCAATCTGATTAGGATTGTGGTCTGAACACAGCATTAGTTCTTTTACTTAAACTAAACACAAAAATGTTTATATTGTTGTTGAGTTTCGTGAAAGTGGCATGATAGAGAAATGGAAAGCTCTTCCTCTGACTGCACAGATGACATGCCACCACAGTCACCTTGTTTGCTAAGTGTTTTGAAAAGTGTCTTAAATAAAATTATTATATTTAAAGTCACATCTGGGGTCGGGGATGTGGGTTGACTACAATTTAAATGCAGTACATTATGTTTGCTTGTCATGTTATTTTATTATTTTACTGTGATCCCGTTCTTTATGTTGGCTGAGAATATAGCGGATGTAGCTGGTAATAATTGTTGGGACTAAAAAGTGTCAATATCTCTGAAGTAATTCATGTGTAATAAATTAAAACTTTAATGGAAATAAAAAATACAAAGTAGAGGTAAGCGATTATAAACAAATTAATCAGATATCTCCCTATAGACTATGGATTATTTGAGCAAATATCAAATGTTGAATTTGTTGAATTATTGGTGTCCATATGTAATTATTTCTATTTTCAATTTTATTTTCTAAATAAAATGTATTCCTATATTTCCAAATGTAATTTGTTGCTATATGTAATTATTCACTACTATTTCAAATACTTTTGCACTGCATTTATTTATTTATTTCAGGATCATCAGTGTTCTGTGCACTGAAATAGTTACATCTGTCAGCTTCATCAATCAACGGTAGTGGGCGAGATTTCAAATCTTACTGGGTACATTTTGACAAGTTGCCCTGAGGTACTACGAGAGGAAGATCTTTGTTGCTGCTGTTAAGTTGAGTCTGGTTAGCTGACTTGGTAAAGCATGGCACATGTAACATTGAGATCACATAACCTTTTTTTTTTTTCACACATTTTTGGTCCAGTGAGTAGATTTATTCATGTTCTAGGTTTCTTGCAGATTACCATTTAGTAACATAAGATTTACAAAACACCACATTCTGCTCTGACTTAATTATTTGCCTTAAGTCACTTAGCAAACTGAATGTATGCTTCTTTCAGAGAGCCTGATAAGATATAGCTAATAGTAGCTAAAGTTAATAATAGCTGAAGCTTCAAATGTTTAAGTTTCAAATAGTAGAAAATGCATTAGTGATTACACACAAGTCTTTCAGAAAGTGAACAACAACACACATAATTCAGGTAAAATGCATAAAACCCATTGCATAAAAGGCTAATGTTACTGTAATACAAACTTATTGCTGACTTAATAAAAATTTAAATTTTCTACAATTTGCAATTCAAACATTTGAAGCTTGATCTACCATACACGGACTTAAGCTAGCATTAGCCATTTCTTACGTTGGACAAATCTCTGAAAAAGCCTTAAGTGTTTCCTGAGCGACTTGAGGCATTTGGTCATTGAGAGTGGATGTGTAGAGTTTCGTAAAGCTTCTATCAAATTAAATGGGAACACAAAGTGGTACAGACAGCACCACACAACACTATTCTAGCTTTTGCAATGCATCATAATATAAGAATTAGTTACCCCTCAATTCCAAACAGCTTTACATTATAATAAACCAGGTACAGTAGATGTTAGGTGACTATTATACATGCATCTCATTGTTCACTAGGGTCTCCCAAAATAAGCAATGCCTTTTAAATGTTGACAAAGACAAAATATTTTTGAAAATCGTTCAGGAATCAGACTGATTGATTTGTTTTATAAGGCCCTATACATCTATTTTGGGTCTTATTCAGTCAACAGCAGTAGTCATATACAAGACTAATGAGAGCTGATAAGATAACTTACAGCCCCAGATAATTTCTCCAGGTAAGGGATCATTTTCTGGAGCTCTCTGTCAGATCTGTCCTCCCCAGACCAGCTCTTGATAGGAACCGTGTTCATCAACTGCATAACAGATGGAGTAATTTGAATAATTACCACAGCCAGCATAAGGGCAAGCAATGGCCATTTCAAAACCTATATAAAAATGCTAAGCTTGCAATATCATCAACACCCTCAATACTAAATTGCAATGTTTTAAGGTAGATCAGAAAAATGTATAGTACTCGTCATTGGATATATTCAAACTAAACTGCATGTTTTCTAATGAGAACCGCAGCTGTGTCGGTTTATGTATTTACATGATATGGGTAGGTGTGAGGTGCGTTGTCCAAAACCACCGTCTTAGTGAGGTCTCTCTGCAGCAAGCTTAGGTCCTTGATGTAGTGACCATGAACACAGGCACAGTGTTCTTGGTACAAACGATGCCTTCAGAAAATAAAGAAAGGAAACAGACATGAATAATATGCCGGTGTCTAAAGGCCCTGGTCTGGACTGTACGCGTGACGGAAATATCGACGGACAGAAAACTTTGGCGGATGTGAACATGTGCGTGTTGACAGCGCATGCACGAGAGGCTGAAGCCCATTACGGACGGCAACGGATCTCCTACTAAGCTCACAAACCAGCTCTTTTATGTTGAGTGTTCTAAGAAAAAAAATATATATATATAGATTTCTTTCCAGCGAATCTCTTCAAGTTGCACCAATATTTTTCACAGGAAACTGTGTGTGCACATAAATATCATAGTTATAAATGTCGCTAATTTCAAAGAACTTTTTTTGTATACAGAAATAGCCAAAACATCCACGTGAAGTATGCAGCCCAAGCATGCGTTCGCGTTGCATGAGGCCACACACTGGCAGTATGCCTTAGAATTGAAAGCAGTGGACTTTTTGCAACAGATGCATAAACTGTAGTAGTCTATCCAAAGGATCAAAGGGGCCAATGATCAGCCACAGCATTAAACTTTTTTATAGTTTCAAATATTTAACATGACTTCATGGCTTGACAGTCCAGAAATGCACAAATCAGCCACAACATAACTGGTTTTTATGTTGTGGCAGATCAATACATACGTACATACACACGTACACACATGTACACGCACACACCGGAAGAGTTTTCTCTGTGGATCCAGGATGTCCAAGATCTTTTCAGCGTATTCCTTCTTGGCAGACGTATAAACAAACATCTAGAACAAAACAGAAACTGTAGCTTGTGCAAGTTGAAAGTTACATTAAAATCATGTATATGTATTGCTCTATAGATAATAACCAGAAATAGAAAAATGGCAATTTACCACATTTTGCAAAAGTATCTCATCACAGATATGTCCTCCAAAACCAGCAAACCTACCTCATAGATCTTTGCTACAGACTGCAGAAACTCCTTCAAATGTGGTCGTAGAATCACGTATACCTGTGGTAAACAAGGTCAGCAACAAACATCTCAGTCATGAGAATTACAACAAAAAACAAATACCTGTAACCATGTTACATTGAACACGTAACTTATGCGAAGCTGATGCTGCAACACTACACTTAAATAAATCAATGGAACTGGCTAGACTAGGCATGAGAGCAGTGTATAAGTCGAGTGTATACTTTGCAGAGATCAGCTCTACATGAATAAAAAAAATTATAATCTCTCTTATTTTAAATGTACGTAAGGTGTCATAAAATGTCAATGTTATCCATCAGTTAACCAGAAATGACTCTGTACGTGCGCTGCAGGTATACCAAATAAATGGATACGTTACTCTGCACATCCGCTGTAGAGGCAGGCATCTTTGAATATGTTACATGTTTAAATGTAGCCTGGCCAGGGCATGATGAGCACCTTGTATTGATGGTCCTGGAAAGCGGTTTGAAACATATACTCTGCATCTGTGATCACGTTCAGAGAGCTGTACAGGAGGGTCTCGTCCTAAAAAGCACAACACATTCAAATGTCAAGAGCAGATGGTACATTAGACACAATAGACCTTCCATACATCGCTCAGCCTGTTCTATGGCATTATACTGACCAGGTCTAACACCAATGTGGCCACTGGTGTACTCCGGGTCTTGGGGGGAATGTCACTGAGACAGGGTTTGCACTGTTGGGAATGTGATGGAATGTTCTTAATGAAGGTACACCTGTAAAATACATTATTTGTTAGATTGAAAATCGTCAATCGGTATCGGCAAAAAAGAAAACCTGATCGGTGCATCTCTAACAATCTCACACACACACACAGAGTATAATAGCAAGTAAAAGAGTTACCATTAAAAGTGGACAAGCTAAACCAAAATAAAGCAAATTTAAAAAGAGGCCAGAGAATCAAATAAACCATATAATGGGGACTCAAAACCAATATTTGGTATGAAACGATGAAAAGGTGATA
>JAODUH010054190.1:0-18522 GCA_027564835.1 Typhlichthys subterraneus
TGTAAAGCACGTTGAGTTGCACATTGTGTATGAAAGGTGCTATACAAATAAAGTTTATTATTATTATTATTATTACACAGCACATGTAATCCATCAGGCAGATGGATTACATGTGCCGTGTGCTCACTGACCTCCTGTGTCCTGACGGACACATGCCACTCTGTCTCTTGTCTTATTGGGTGTCCAGGTTCCAGAGGGACTGCGCCGCCCTACGCGATTGGCTGGCCGGCGCCCACATGCGCCTTGGGGCGTGGTCGGTGGATGTGGCGGAGGCGTCGGAGGACCACCGGGAGGCCAGGAGCCACCTGATGCAGATGCTGGTGAGGGCCTCTGTGTACCTTGTGTTCTAATACCGCTGGCCACCGGGGGGCGAGGGTGAGACCTCGCAACCCATCAGCTGCATCGTCTAGTGCAGTGGTTGTCAAAGTGGGGGTCGGGACCCCCCGGAGGGTCGCGAGACACAGACGAGGGGGTCACAAGATTTATTTTTAGAAATGCTATTATCTAATCATATACAAATTTAATTTATTTTAATATTTTATCCATAATTCACCGATCCCACACACCCCCACTTTCACTTGACCAACCTAGTTACTGTAACAGCATAGAAGCTATAACAGGAAAACAGAGAGTTAAAGGAGTTTCTGTCGGATTCAAGTGAAAAGGGGCGGGGCTTGGGATGGGTCAGTTCTCAATAATAGTAGTTATATACATTGCTTTTATGTATTCTTCTACTAGCCTAGTGATAGTGGCTAGGGTGGTTGTCTTAGGAAAGTGTTGTGTGTGTGGTGCGGTCTGCACCACTTTGTTTATTTGTTTGGCTCCTATTTATGGCTGTGTAGGAACATCTGATTATTTTTTCTGCACACACATAGGGGCAGGTCGCGGATCACGTGGAGTCTATTATTAGCTTACAATGACCAACTATAGTGTGACTGTGGATAATAACAGTGACCTTATTGTTATTGTGCACTCCACCTCAGCCTCAGATTTCTTTAAAGGTGTAACACATCCTAAGATACCTTTTAAGATCACCTGTCACCTCTAAGAAACACAGCTTTTAACACAGGGAGACCTCCTGCACCTCTTCCACCTGACCTAAGTATAGCTGGTGAGGTCTGTGATTGATAGACCTGGCTGACCATGTGTGATCCACCTCAGGACTTCTGTGTTGAGCTGGAGACCAGGGCGGTACAGAGGGAGTCCGTGAGAAGGTCTGGGTCCCTGCTGGAACGCTCCACAGAGGCAGACTGCCCAGGGCTACGTAGCCAACAGGATGAGCTGAAGGTCAGCTGGAACAAGCTGAACTCTGGCCTGTGTGCGGCCCATGACAGACTACAGCAGGTACAGAGAAACCACGGTGACCTCCTGATGGACATGTGTGATACTTAATATAGAGCTTCCCGTTGTCCTGGTGTCTGTAGGCAGCTGGCTGAAGGCTGTTGACCTCTGTGCCGTTATTAATGATCTGTCCCTATCGTCTTGCATCGGCTCGTGTGAGTTGCACGACACGTCTTGTGTCTCTAGGCAACGGTTACTGCTCCTAAATGTTTAAAATTTTCGGAGTAAACAGACTCTAATTCAAAACTATGCACTGCCAAACTCACAGTACACTCATTAAAAACGTGCATGCAATAGTAACAAAACTATAAGCTCCCTATACGTGGCACAGAGCCTCAAGTTAGAATGTTAATGAGTTTAATTAATCATCTCTAAGATGTTGACTCCTGCTGTGGGACCAGAATGATCTTCTCCGGTTTCATCCACTGGGAGCAGAGCCCGCCCTTCATGCTAGGACTGTTGCCTTTCAAAAATAATTGGCTGTAGCCCCCCCCCACCCCCCCACCCCCTCAGGAAAGGGAGGGAAGTGCAGTTAATAGTCAGGGCGTTTGATATCGGGCAGGAGCGGAGGAGGACCATACAGACATTGTTATTTACTGTAGTTACGCATTGCTGGTGGGGGGAGGAAGAAGACCATGTTAGAGGAGCTCCACCTCCAGACGGACAGCGAGGGAACCCGTGCCAGATAGTCAGCTAGCCCATAGCTGGCATTAGAAGCAGTCTCAAATATGCTGCTGTTTCGGCTGTTCATTATTAATCTGAGATCATGATGATCATGAGATCACATGGTTAAATAAGGGTCAAACAAGATGAGGCTCTCCTGTCTTTTACTCATCTTTCAATTCAGCTCAATGAGCTCTATTGGCATCATGAAGTCATGATTCAAGTGACAATATTGCATAAAAGCATGAAACAAAACAACATTCAGTTCAGTTCAAGCTAGCTTTATTAGCATGGCAATGTTGACAGCTTGACGGCAGAGCACTCAATAAGAACAACAATATTACAAACAATAAGACATATAGTCCCACAGTAATAACACCAGAGGTAATGACAATAACAACAATAATAGTCTGTACAGTTTAAAAGACAGAGTAACAGCAATAATAATATGGATATTAACAACAACTAACATAATAATTTACAACAATACAAATATTTGTATATATATATAATAACATGATGTATAGGACAGTCTGCCCAATAACGTCCCATATATCCCACATCAATATCCAGTATCCTCCAACCACTTGTATCGCTCCCTCTCTCCCTCCTTCTCTCTCTCTCTCTCTCTCTCCACCCCCCCCCCCTCGTCTCTCTCAGCGGTCGGTGTCAACATGGCCGCCACTGGACCTGCTGTGTGAGGTGGAGGGCTGGGGGGAGCGGGTGGAGGCAGAGGTCGGAGGGCAGAGGGAGCGGCTCCACCAGGCCGAGGACTCCGCCCATCTGGAAGAGAGTCTGCAGCGATGCCAGGTACTGGACCTCGCCCCCGCACTGTCCACAGCCCCCTGCTGTGCACGGCCTTCCTGGGCTGGTGGAGGATGTCAGTCTGTCATGCTGTGAGGCTAATAGGCTGTGAAGCTGTCAGTCTGTCAGTCTGTCTTCAGCTTTAGGCTTGATGTGCCTTGAAGCACAAGCTTTCCCCTGGGCGATGGACGTCATCACTGACGCACAAATGTAGAGGAGAAACCCTCTATGTGGTCTGGGTGACTCCCTGCCAGTAGGTTGTGGGTTCAGGCCCTGGATGTGTTCTAGCTAGCATGTCTAACCCTAACGGTCTGTTCCTTGGCATAATTGTCCATGCACAGACTGCAGGTCTAGTTCTTAAATTAATAAATAAATAAAAAATGTAATCCTTGTTTTCCACCAAGGCGCTGAAGGCAGCTGTGGACCGTGGCCAGCTCCTCCTGGACTTCTTGTGTGTGTCAGAGCCCCCATGGTCAGCAGGGGGCACCCTGGAGCTCGTAGAACAGCGCACGGCTACAGCTGAACGTTTGGGAGCGCTTAACTGCCGCTGGCTCCGTCTACACAACACACTGGCAGAACTGGTATGAGCTGTTACATGCTAATATGCTAATGCTAACAGACCTGCTAATATGCCAATGCTAACAGGCCTGCTAACAGACATGCTGAGTCATGGTGTCACTGTTAGGTCATTTTTGCTTTGCGTTATTACACAAATATAATTACACAAGTGTGCAAATAGATTGTGCTTTTGACATACATTTCAGTTATTAAGGTATTTGTGTGAACATTATATGATTAAATCAGATGCACTTCACCTGTTGCTAACTAATATGACACAATTATGACAACAAATACCTATAGACATTATGATATTGAGGTAAGCTGCTATTTATACAACACTTGTTAAGGCTAACACTATTGTAAGGGACAGTGGTGCTAGTGTTACTATTAGCCTATGCTAACGCATGCTAATGCTAACACCACTGTAAGCTACAGTGGTGCTAGTGTTACTATTAGCCTATGCTAACGCATGCTAATGCTAATACCACTGTAAGCTACTGTGGTGCTAGTGTTACTATTAGCCTATGCTAACACATGCTAATGCTAACACCACTGTAAGCTACTGTGGTGCTAGTGTTACTATTAACCTATGCTAACGCATGCTAATGCTAACACCACTGTAAGCTAATGTGGCTCGAGGGCAGGGAGACAGACCCTAGTGTTAGCATAACGTTGCGGCTAGGCTGTCCCCACTGTAAACTAGCTTGTCTCCTGAGAACGTTCTGGTTCCACAGCTGAGGGAGGGCAGAGACACGCGCCAGGCCTGCGCGAGCAGGGAGGCGTGGTTGGCACACCTCGGCACGCGGGTGGAGCGGCTGACGCAGAGGCTGGAGGAGTGGAGGTGTCCTGTCAGTCAAACACTGGCTCACAGGGCTCTGCTGGAGATGAAGGTGCACGGATATGTTATATACAGTGTAACATTCTAGTGAATGACATGTATGCATGTTAGTAAATAACATGTTATTATGGTATATTAGTAAATAACATGTTATTATATGGTATAATAGTAAATAACATGTTAGCATATAACATGTTAGTATGGTATATTAGTAAATAACATGTTATTATATGGTATAATAGTATATATCATGTTAGTAAATAACATGTTAGTATATGGTATAATAGTAAATAACATGTTATTATATGCTATAATAGTAAATATCATGTTAGTAAATAACATGTTAGTATATGGTATAATAGTAAATAACATGTTATTATATGGTATATTAGTAAATAAAATGTTATTATATGGTATAATAGTAAATAACATGTTAGTAAATAACGTTAGTATATTGTATATTAGTAAATAACATGTTATTATATGGTATAATAGTAAATAACATGTTAGTAAATAACGTTAGTATATGGTATATTGTAAATAACATGTTATTATATGGTATAATAGTAAATAACATGTTAGTAAATAACATATTATAAGGTATATTAGTAAATAACATGTTATTATATGGTATAATAGTAAATATGTTTGCAAATGACATGTTATTATATGGTATATTAGTAAATAACATAAACAAACAAAAAAAAAGAAATGCATTGTGTTATTGAAAAAAGTTAGAAATACAAAAATGAATTGTTCTTAATAGTTTTCTTCAAACATGTAAATAATGGATGGGTGCTGCATGGTCCACACTCAAGCCTGCTCTCTATATACTGTAGTTAAAAATATAAACAGTGAGCTATAATGTGCTTCAGGAGTGTGTTTCTGATCTCTCCCTCTCCTTCTCCCTCTCTCCCTCTCCCTCTCCCTCTCTCCCCTCTCCCCCTCTCACTCCCTCTCTCTCTCTCCCTCTCTCTCCCCCCCCCTCTCTCTCTCCCTCTCTCTCTCTCCCCCTCTCTTTCCCGCAGACTGCTGAAGAGCAGCTTGTTGAGGTGTCTGCAGCGCTGGAGGAGCTGAGGGCAGTGCGTGTGCACATCGCCGTGCACGAGCAGAGGGAGGAGGGTCACTCCAGCGACACCGCCTTTGCCCGCAGGGCTGCGGGTGTCACTCAGGACTGTGCCGCCCTCCGTCAGCAGGTAATAACCTGACAGTCGCGCGGGTGGGATGCCTCACGACGGCACTTTACAGTGATGTTTTACATTTACGGTTACGGGTGCTGTGACACTTACCAATTAGCATATCATTCAGCCTTCACAATAGTTAACAGCTTCTTAAAGCAGCTGACCCAGAGCTGACCTTTGTCCTCGTTCTCCTGGTTGACAGATAGAGGCTGTGAGGCCAGCTCTAGCACAGACCCTGGATGAGTGGATCGCCTTCCAGAGACGCCTGGGAGAAGCTTCTCTCCACACCACTAGGGTGCGCTGTGCTCTGCAGCATGAACGCAGGCCTCTGCTTTCCTATATGCAGGCTCAGTGCTCCCTTGAGAGACTACAGGTGACATTTTGTACCACTGTGTATATAATGTATTTAATTTAGATTTAATTGGACATTATTTGTCGATTATTAGATTGAGGGAATTATGTAATGCAGTGTATGGCGTGTTACGCAGTTCCTTAGATACATGCTGCTGCTGCTGCTGCTAAGTAAACCAACATGACCTCTGACCTCTCCAATAGCATCTCCAGAAGGAGTGCGAAAGGTGGGAGCAGCTTTGGGCAGCTGCGGACCAATCATATCAGCCCCTCATGACCAAGGTTTACCAAGGAACTGTCAAACGTCTGAACGAGCGACTAGACGGAGAGAAAAGAAGGTTAACAAAAAACTTAATGGCTTTCAGTGTCCAATTATGGATTCACAAGCTGCCCATTGACAATACATAGACGTGGTACGAACATATGTAGCATACTATCAGTATGTTTTGTGAGGATGCTGAAGCTAAAATGTATCTATGTGACATTCTACCACTAGCTGTCTAGAGCACCAACATCAGCAAACCAAATGCCTTGTGGGACACGCACACACACACACACACACACACACACACACACACATACACACACAGAGCAGCCACCTTTAAATAAATGAATAAAATGAATCTGCGCGCACACGCACACACACACACACACACACACACACATACACACACACACACACACACACACACACACAGAGCAGCCACCTTTAAATAAATGAATAAAATGAATCTGTGTCGACACCCAGGTGTGAGGTTGTTGTGAAGGACATGGAGGAGGAGATCCAGAAGGCTGGAGAGGTCCTATCCCTCTGGCAGGAGTACGACCAGCTTTTTGACCGCTGTTCTTCACGCCTGCAACATGCCCAGCGCCTGTGGGGGGCGATGGCGAGCTCCGTACTGCCGCTCCAGGAACCAGAGACACCGTCCTGGTCTGTAGTCCAGGTGAGGTCTTCTGGGCTTGTGATGCCTACACAAGATGTATGAATGACCTGGTTCCGTTTGTGTTGCGTACACAAGGTGTGAATGACCTGGTTCAGTTTGTGTTGCGTACACAAGGTGTGTGAATGACCTGGTTCAGTTTGTGTTGCGTACACAAATTGTATGAATGACCTGGTTCAGTTTGTGTTGCGTACACAAGGTGTATTAATGACCTGGTTCAGTTTGTGTTGGTACACAAGGTGTATGAATATGTTTCAGTGTTTGATGCGTAAACAAAATGTATGAACTAGCTGTGGTTCAGAATAGATGCCATAACCGCAACTCATGAGTCATGACTCACGCATGCCCACATTAACGTTCTATTAAAACTGTAACTATAAACCCTAGCTTCTGATTCACTGCTGAAAGGGTTTCTTCTGGGAAAGAATGGCAGGAAGAACATTCTGGAGAGTGAAGAGCACTCTCAACTGTAACATCAGTCCCTCTGTGCTCTTTATTTTCATGTCAGAGATGGAAAAACACATGCCGTTATTTGGCGGCGGGTAAATATAAATGGACCACATCTATACAGTACAAACCTTAAGCACCGTTACGTTTCCAGTCATAATGGAGCAAACTACAATTTGGACCATTACTGCCCACTTCCAAATACACAAACGCTAATTAAGCTAATTATAACAATCTTTTGGAGGAACATTTTCATGTTGCCAGAGACAGAAAAGTACAAATGGATGTGCCGGTAATAATCAAATATACTGTAGTTTCCACAGAACTGAGAGAATGAAGAAGACACTTTATAGTAATAAGATGTGTGTCTTCAGGAGAGACAGTAGCATACAGTATTTATTACCATTAGAGATGCCAATCAAATTGGTAAACTCATTCTATGTCTGTTTTTGAGAATGGAAGTGGAATGAAAGCATAGCTGCCAGTCATCGAACCAGGACTTTTATGGTGGTGCGTGTTGATTTAAGGACCGAGTTGTCTGTCTTGGTCAATGTCTGTTGCCATTTGATGCTCGCTCTGTTCTGTACCCTGTGGGGGGGTCTTTTTCTGCTCTCTGAGAGTTCTTGGGCTTTCCATGTACGCACAGCTCCCAGAACAGAGATATACCTCCGAATATACTTAACTTACTTTATTTTGACTAGTCCTGACTGAAATATTGTTTTTGCACAATCTAAAAAGTCTGTTTCTGATGTCAGGAATTGCAGGATGACATTGACCAAGTGAAATGCATCATGGGAGATGTCCTGATGGCTTCCAAACCTCTGATTGGACATCTAGAACCACTGGCTGCCAACATTATCCAATCAGAGTCTGCAGTGCTGTCACATGACATCCATCTTCTACAACGAATGCTGTCTGGGAAAAAGGCACATCTTCAGGTGTGAACCTTAACTTGAACCAATTATTTAATTCCATAATTCAAAGAATGAAAACCATAGTGTGTCAGGTTCCTACATTTTAATACAATGTACAGTAGCTTGCAATTGTCTATATTCTGGATTCTTCTCATGTGTGGTGGTTGTATGGACTGGCATTTTCAGATTTAAAAAATTTTAGCAAATACTTTTCACAAACGCTGCACCGCCATCCGTCTGAAAGCACATTTGAAGAACACGAGTGCATGTGCGTATGTGGACCTGATTTTCTTACCCCCTAGGGCACAATTGGCACCAAAATGACACGTTTGTGTTTTTCAGCCAGACGGTTCACTCTGTTAGATGAAGGCTCTGTCAATCACTTGTCTGTCTGTGCTCAGGACGACTGGGAGAAGCACAAAGAGTTCTGTACCCATTTGGAGAAAGCAGAGGCCCAAATACACCAACTAGTCAATCAACTGAAAACACTCACTGACATGGACAGTGCAAAGGTAATGTCCGCAACTTCCAGTTAGTGTTCAATCAGCCTTTTCATTTATAGTTATGTTTTATAGTACAGTTTGCTATGTTATGCTGCAGTACTGCAGTATGTTCTGTTATGCTTTATCAATACGAAACACTTATCTACAGTAGTCATCAGTCCTCTATAAAGGAGTTAATCACCAGTTTCAGATTCAGTTGTAGTGCTCAAAGAGATGCACATCCATGTTTTATTTTGGAAGGGGAGAAGGGTACTACCCATTACTACACACCCTTTATACAGGCCAGAACGACTCAGTGTCCCATGCAAGTCAATGGGGAGGTCCACGTAATTCACCAGAACATCGTCATTTAGATTAATGATTTAATGATTAATGATTCATTTAGATTAATTAATGGGCAATAATTGGTATATGGAGTATGTTACATTATTTTCCTAAGTACTTACGTTCAATCTGAGGCCAACGGTATTTCTGCAGAAAACTGACTCACGGTAAAAGTACTTTGTTTAAGGCCATGCATGGTTTCTCTGCTCCCATAGAGAGGCATTAGGCTGATCTACCTCTGCTCTATAGATGCATTAGGCTGCTCTATCTCTGCTCTGACCTACGGTGTCATCCCCTCCCTCTCCCCCTCCCCCCAGGAGCTCCTGGGGGCCTTGACGGACCTGTCCGTCCCCCTGCTGGAGCTCAGCGACGCGGGCCGCTGGCTGCGCGGCGGCCCGCCTGAGGCCCGCCGTCTGCAGGCTCTGGGCGCACGCTGGAACCAGGCTGTCCGAGACGCCTCCGGCACACACAGGTGAGGGCGCCCCCTGGGGGTCTAACCTGGAGTGGGCGGGGAAGGGGGAGGGTGGGGTTCTGTAGTGGGCGAGTGATCTCGGAACATAGGAACCCAGTGCAGCTAAAACATAGAGGCAATATAAAGGAGATGAGATGTATGTGATCCTTTCTGCCACTAGGTGTCTCACTTGAGCACCAGCATCTCAGACAAGTGTGTGTCTGAGATGCGCGCAACACACACATGCGCACACACACACACATGCACACACACGCACACACACGAGCACACACACACACACACATGCACACACACGCGCACACACACACACACACTAACATGCACACTCGGCCTGCCCAGCTATATAAACAAAGAACAGAAGAGCTGAGATTACAACACACACACACACACAGGGGGAGCGCGATGTCTCTATTACTCCTCCAGA
Organism: Typhlichthys subterraneus; assembly: GCA_027564835.1. Classification (NCBI taxonomy): domain Eukaryota; kingdom Metazoa; phylum Chordata; class Actinopteri; order Percopsiformes; family Amblyopsidae; genus Typhlichthys; species Typhlichthys subterraneus. The sequence goes on from JAODUH010054190.1 coordinate 9,765, forward strand.
TAGTTGTTTGCTGCCATGTTAACATATCGTATAGACACCGTTATGCAAGCACAAACTGGAGGGCTTAATTATACAGTAGACTTGTTATTATTGGATAATTAATAATAACTAATTAATCTATTAATAATAGATAATTAATGGAACTCTCTGGGCAGAATGCAGATGATGATACATTGATGTGAGTCAAGACAGCAGCTATAGCGGGTAGTGTAGCTGCTGTGAGCCTGCTCATCGTTTCCACATCTGATCAGGCTGGTCTAAATAACGTGTCGTCTCGCGTTGCCAAGCTTTAGAACATACTTGAAATAGTGGAGCATTGTTTTCACTGATCATCTCATTGTGTGTGTGTGCGTGCATGCGTGTGTGTGTGTGTGCGTGTATGTGTATCTGTATGTGTGTGTGTGTCCGTGTATGTGTATCTATGTGTGTGTGCGTGCCTGTCACAGAGAGCTGCAGGCAGAGCAGATGCAGCGTTGCCCGGACTTTGATCAGAAGTGCCAGAAGCTGAGCTACCTCCAGGACCATCTGCAGAAGCTGCTGGAGACCACTCACGCTGAGGGCTCCTCCAGCCCCCAGGGGGCGCTGGTCCCCCTTCAGGTACACAGAGCAGATGCCTCACTGTACATCTTAGTAGTAACAGTAAAAACACATTGTATTTGAGGGATGCCCTTCAAAGCACTCAAGGACATCTCACATTCCAGCGTAACAGTGCAAGTTAAAATAGGTCTAAAATAAGAGGGCTAAATGAATACACAGGGCATTGATACAATGGCTAAAGATTATTAGGCATCACGGAACATCTAATCTTGTTCTGTAACAATCTGGTTGTAGAACCTGCAGTAAGCATTGCTGCTAGCATGCTGTAGCATTCTTAAGGACCAACCATCCTATGAAGGGGTTTCCCATCCACTCACATGATGTTATCAGCCTCACCCCCACACCCCTCAACCCCCCCATCCCCGCCCACACAGACCGTTGGGTATATGACCTTCTACACATGTCTAGTTTGTAATAATATCAGTTATCTCCATGGCACGCTATGTGTGTGTGTCTTCTTGGCCAAGCTTTAACAAATACATTAAAGGCATGGTCGGTCATTCTCCAGAACGCTTGCTAACCTTTATCTCAAATCAAAACCAACTCCCTCAGAAGCTCCTCCCCATACAGAAACACATTGTGAAGCCTAAGGCATTGTTGTGGGTGGTGTTCGCCACTGTGTTTATGTTCCTATTTACAGAGCCACGACTGTGTAGAAGTACTGGGTTTCATTTCTTACATCCAAAGTTCCGGAAGTCTCCCGCATTTTAATAGCGGCTCCCTAACGCCTGCAAATAGTATACAATCTCCCGGAAGCCGTTGGAGACGTCGCATTGGGGGGGGTGGGGGGATGTAGTGGACAGACGGATGGTTATGGCTCCCGGATATGAGTTCAAGCAGGTCTGGTAAGCTCGCGAAATGCGAACAGATACTTTGACAAAAAATGTATTGGCTTACAATTAACTTGCACTAGCTGACTACACTTTGTAAAAACCTCCCTGGGCCATGATGACATGGTCACATGGTCACATGGTCACATGACCTCGTCTGTCCTTACAGAGGCTCCAGATGGCGATAGAGTCTGGGCAGCAGCTCGTCCATCATCTCCTTGGCGATGTGGCGACATCCCTGGAGACCTTGAGAGGAAAGCGAAGGTAGTAAAGTTTGAGAGGGGAGTCGTGATGTCTTAAAGCGGTACTCTGGAACACTCTCTTTCACTGTGTTGTTCTTCTTCTCTTCTTTGGATGTCAGCTGTGACAGGCCACAGGAGAATATGATGCACTGCCAGCAGTTCTGCTTTCCTTGAATTCTCCTTGTGCTGTTCATAAACAAACAAAACACATTATAGATAAACAAACATATTTTATACAGTATATATATTGCATATTATCATATATTATACAGTGTGTACTGTATGTAAGGTAAATCATGAACCTTAAATCCAGCCGTATTCCCACCGGGAACATTAAGTTATTATGAAGCATATAATCTGATTCTCATGTGAAGGCCCACGGTTCAGATGTTTTAATTATCGTTTCTCAACAGGCATCGAATATAGTTATTAAAATTAAATATTTCCAGCTGTGTTCCTTTTAGCCTTTGTGTTGGCGACACACACGCACACACATACACACACGCACACGCCCACGCACACACACACATACACATACACGCACACACGCCCACGCACATACACACTCTTTCCTCAAGACACTGTGTCTGCATGAATTGTTTCCTTAGCAGGTCTTGTGGTAAGGCTCACTGAGGGAATGCCTAGGAAAACACATTATGTTGTAGTAGCAACCCTGTTGTCTTTTACTGGGAATTAAAGTCCTTCAAACCTTCAAATGCTTTTTAAATCTAGCATCTGATGAAAAATTATGATCCCTCTCTGTCCTGTTAGGACCAACTCTTATCTGTAAGCTGTTTACTGTTCTCTGCTGTTGATAGGAATGTATGTTGTCAAGTGTATAGTTACGTTTGCCCTCACAATTAATTTTGATAAGTTTGCTTATGATAATATTTAAATATGACCACTCCAGCTATCAACACACATGTACCAACTATATGTTGCTTTGCATTATGTAAATAATAAACTCCTAACTAACCCTTTTCAGTTGCAGACACAGATGAAATTATTATATTTTAGTGATGACCATAATGTTGCCTGTCCAATAGTCCCACTGGAGGCAGAGTGTTGCTCTGTGTGGTCTGAATCATCTCCTCCTGGTTGTGCATGTGTGTGTGTGTGTGTGCGTGCGTGCATGTGTGTGTGTGTGTGTGTGTGCATGCGTGCGTAGGTCTGAGTTGGAGCTGAAGCTCACCTCCTTCAGAGCAAGCTGGCAGACTACTGTGTCGTCAGCTGACCAGGCCGTGGCCTCCCTGAAGGAACATCTGGACCAGTGGAGGACGTACCACCACGGCTCCAAGCTCCTCTGGAAGCTGCTGAGGGAAGTCGACCCTCTACTGCCCCCTGCTGCGCTGGCTGTATGGGAGCGGCACCGGCCTCGACGGTGCATACAGAACTACCAGGTTGGTGTTTATATAGTCTCAGTATTCTGGCGCCTGAGTGTGTATCAAGGCACCCGCCACCAGAGAGCTGAACACTCTTGACTGACGTAGAACTAGGCAGCCTCCCTGACACAGGAGCATACGGTAGGTTTGTCAGTGTGCACTTGTCGGTCTGTTTAACAAAGCTTACAGTACCTCCATGTGCTCAGGTTGTTGGAGTGTTGAGCTATGCACTCAGGTTCTAGAATTGTGAACAAACAAAGCTTGTGATGTATCTTCTATCCATCAGAACTACATCATATAAGCAACGTGTGCATGCACGCCTGATACATAGACCCCCTGTAAGAATGTCAGCACTTTCAGGAAGTGGAAGTTTCAGTTAGCATTGTCACTCACAAGTCTGTGTACGTAATTCAGGCGGTACGCTAGTGTAGTGCTTACTTTCCTAATTTCAGTTTTTCCGTTTATTTTAAATAGTGACCATAGCCTGCTTATGTAACCAGCCGGACTTGAATGTGTAATTTGGTCATTGAGTTACATAGTTAGTAGTCATGCATCAAAATACCTTTACTGTTCTTAGCCAGCGCTGTGACAATAAAGTCATTATGAAATAATTCATTATTTAAAGACAGTCAGGTGTTTTTTCTTATGAGTCTGCAGAGTATAACATTGCAGCTGGTGTCCTGAGATGGCTGTGTTAAATGTACAGTCGGCTATTGCAAGCTAAATGTAAGCTAATAATACACGTTTTGCCAGATTAACCAAATATCTCCCCGCATTTCGCTACCTTAACGTTCTCTGTGCGTGTTGAAAAAATAATCTGATACTTCTGCACAGCCCTGGCTTTGTAAACAGCAACATCAACAAAGTGGCGAACACCGTTCACATCAACAAAGCCGTGGCGCTACACTTTGCTTCACAATGCATTTCTGTGTGAGGCGGCCCGCGGAGGACCGCAGAGCGATAACGGTTTGATTTGAGCTTGAAGTTATCCAGAATGACTGACCCTGCCTTTAAAGGCACAATAATTATGTAATAATAGTAATTATGTAATAATAGTAATTATGGAGGAAGCTTGTTGATATTTGAACTCAAATCAAAACAATAACACGTCTCCCTTAAGCGCCATAAGGTGCTCTCTCAGATGCTCTGCCCCCTCAACACATTTGACATGCATTGCCAAGGCTGGGATAGTGTTGTTGTGTGGTGCGGTCTGCACCATTGTGTTTATGTTCCTATTTATGGAGCCAGGGCAGTGTAGCAATACCTGATAATGATTTCAGCACGCACAGAGGAGCGGTAAGCTAGCTAGCTAGCTAATGTATTAGCTTACAATCACTGACTTCACCTATAAAAGTGCTCCAGACGCCCACTCTCCCCCTCCTCTCGCCTCCTAGCGCCTGCAGGAGGCCATGGGTCGCCACAGCGACACGTATGAGCGGACGCTGGTGGCCGGCGGGCGCCTGTGTGTGTCCGTAGGGGAGGCTGCATGCCGGCGTTCCCTGGAGGCGGAGATCAGCACTCTGCGGGACGCCTGGGAGGGAGCGGCCTCGCTGCTGGGCCACAGTCAGGGGCGGCTTGCCTCAGTCCTGGAGGTAAATAGTGTGGGCCGGGACTACTTCATGGAGGTAAATACTAGTGTGGGCCGGGACTACTTCCTGGAGGTAAATAGTGTGGGCCAGGACTACTTCGAGGAGTTAAATACTAATGTGGGCCTGGGCTACTTCCTGCAGGTAAATAGCGTGGGGCTGGAACTCCTTCCTGGAGGTAAATAGGAGGCGGGGCCTACTTCCGGGATGCTTTGTTTATCTTGGTGTGGTTGAAGGAAAGTGCAGAGTACCTGGGTTTCCCCCATGTTGGGGGAACCTAACCTCACCTGGGTGTTTGACTTTCAGGCAGAAGGTTGCGGGTTTGAGCCCCAGGTTTGGCCTATACCTGTACGCATTTTTGAGCAATTGTAAGTTGTACAATTGTAAGTCGTTTTGGATAAAAGTGTCCACTAAAATTGGCTAAAAGCAGTGTAAATAGACTTACCTGTCTGGGTGTATTTTTCCCCAATCGATGGATATTTTAGTGGGACTATGTTGACATGTATTTGTAGAGCTACCCACATACACACACACACACACACACCACATGTAGATATCCAACTCATCCAGCTAAACTCAACCAATCTGGGAGCTGCTACAGACCAAAACAAGCGCACAGACAACACAATATTGAGTGAACTGATCTTTGATGTGTGTCGCTGTGCGTTTCCATGTGCTGATGTGAAATAACAATCAAATGAAATCAATTAAACGGAATGTTATATTTCCCTAAAACGGCTTGTGCTTTGCGTGCACAAACATGTACAAACCATTTGAAATACTTTTATTCATATAATATACTTATTATATGGGTGCCAACATGGAAGTTTTATATGCAGGATTTGGTTTACCACACAGTCTAGGCTAATCTTTCCTCTACAAGGACGAATGGCTTCTCAAGTCAAGTGTGTGTGTGTGTGTGTGTGTGTGTGTGTGTGTGTGAGTATACATTAGCTTTGGACACCAACGACCAAGTGAGGCTTCATGTGAACCAAACTGTCACTGCAAGGCTTTCTAGCACGAGCCAGGAGGAAGCTGCGGTCCCTGGCTGGACGTAATGTCCTCCACCACGGGGTCAGGACATGTTGCGCTAACCCTCTCCAGCTGGACATGTGGATGTAGGGGGCTGGATGAGCTGTAGCCTGGCTCCGCCCGACTGTTTCTCTCAGCTAAAAACATTTAGCTGAGATTGTAGTCTGGAAACTCTGTTCGCTTTAGCGTTTTTACAGCCACTCTGCTGGCGGTCCAATCAGGGTGGGCAAGTACGATGACGTCAAGCGTGTTTCAAAATGGTGGTAGAGCTAGATGAGGCGGTCAAAACAGTTGTAGCAACGCTGATTGGGTTCACGCTGTCCAATAGTTTCAACATGAACCAGAGGTAGGAGGCAACGACTGAACACTTCCCAAAGGAGCGTGGCTAGACCATGCTAGATGAACCGTGTCATGTAAATGTAAGCTCTTCCTCTGTCACCAACCAAACAACACCTGGAACAACAACAGCAAAGGGACATGCCTTCTCAGAGATGGAACCCAAAGCAACAATGGTTTTGTAATGCTGGTTTCAAACATGGACCATATAAATTAGTGGACCAACTTTCCATCTCTACAGTCTCCAGTGTGGCTCCAGCAGCATCACTCCTGAGTCTCCTGGGTGGTTGTAGCTCAGGTCCAGCTCTCTCAGATGGGAGGGGTTGGAGCTCAGAGCTGAGGCCAGAGAAGCACAGCCTGCCTCTGTGACCAGACAGCCTGACAACTGCACACACAGCTCCCCAACATGGGTTTTACTCATAGATTGTGTAAATTAGTGGACAAACCCTCCGTGACTTCGCCCATAGGTTTTCTGAAGAACAGGTGTCAAGTGTGCTGGCACTGGCCAATTGTCTTTAACTCCCGGCTAGCTATTATAATGGGAGTATGCCTTAACACAGAGGTCCTCAACGTTTTACGGGCTAAGGGCCCCTTGGCATGACACATGACCTATATCACATAGGCCTATGGTGTAAAATATTTAGTTGCCAGGTCAATGTATAGGGTGGTCCTGTAATGTCATATATAAAAGCAGGCCACTAACTAAGCCTTTTAAATTATTATTGAAAGATGTATACTTATACCACAGCATGTATATGTTAATGTGTATTTTCTGACATTTAAATTTTTGGATGAAAATACATTTTGGATCAAATCATTTGGAGGACCCCCTGCAGTACCTCCGAGGACCACCAAGAGGTCCCGGACCTCCTGTTGAAGACCTCTGCCTTAATATATTAGGTGTATAACTGATGAGTTATATAAGAAATCACCCCCTGTACAGTTGTCATAAATAAGGGAACTAGCTGCAGAGACCAAGACTGCTTTTTGTACCAGGCTGTAAACCATGTTTATTTCTGCTGTAAAGTTGGACATGTTAACATGGGGATTGACTTGCTTATGCGCTTTCACCTCGTGAACGAGTAGATGAGCTGTTTCCTCTGCAGAGAAGTGCTCTTTTTATTCAACTTGGCATCCCCGCCGGTGTAAGAGCCATCCACCAAGGTGCAAGGCTCGCCATTCTTTTTATAGGGGATGGGAGATGACACTCTGATTGGCTTATTGTATGTTAGGACTAAACACACCCATGAGTAATGAAGAGAGTAAGTAAGAACCACTGTGAACCATGGGGCTGTCACAACAACCATTAACACTAGCAACAGTGGATTTCGTCAATTTGACTTATATAGCCATTCATCTACAGTCTCAAAGGGCTTTACAAGCCAACATGTCACATGGAAACAAGTCACATGGAAACAAACAACAACCCCGTAACCTGCTCCTCCCCCCGGGCAAGGAAAAACATTAAAACAGTTTGATTAAAAAAAGGAAGAAACCTTGGGAAGGGACCACAGAGGGAGGAATCTACCCCTCCAGGATGGTTAGGGTGCATTAGCTTTCGATTCAAATATTGAATGAAATGCATCACATTGTGCAGTAAACAAGAAGTAACACAATGAATTAACTACGGTTTGTAGTGGTCAGTCAAAGTAATATTGACAGATGCCACCGATGTACTCTTAGATTGTGACAACAGACTAGGAGACATGCTACTTGTACAATGTTGAATGGAGCTCAAATTTGGCATTTGGGGGAAGCGTCTGCTTAATAACTGCCAAGCATAAACCTATTTAACCAATCGTGTGGCTGGACTGACTGTCATTTGTAGTAAATCTAATCTGTGATAAAACTGCTTTTTAAAACTTATTTTGGGGCAAAATCACCAATCGTTTCAAGTGTTTTTTATTGGATTTAACTTGCGATTGTATTCATGCAGTTTTTATCTCCCGGTGACTATTGAAATGGCTCCCTTCATTTCAATAGTCACCCTAATAAATGCCCCGAGGCGTTTCAAAGATGGCCGAGTGGCCAGACCTGCTTAAAATGTCCCTCTGTCCCGTAGCACTGGTCCCAGTGGCAGGACCGCCTGGCAGACAACAGCCACCTGCTGGAGGAGGTGAAAGCCAGCCTGGTTCAGCTGCTTTCGGATGAACAGCGCCCCCTGGAGGACGAGAGTGTGCTGCTGGTGAGACACCCACACACACACACACACACACACACACAGGGTGCTATTTATTAATATTAAAGGTGAAGTCAGCGATGAGAAGGACTGAACAGAATAGAACATACACATCTTCCCTCAGGGTGCTCCGTTAGAAGCTACGCAATGTGGACACTGGACACTCATTGCCAAAGCTGAGATAGTGTTGTGTGGTGCGGTCTGCACCACTTTGTTTGTGTTCCCATTCACAGAGCCAGGGCTGTGTGGCAACACCAGATTATAATCATCCGCACGCAGACAGAACGGACAGCTAGCGGGCTGCGAGGAGTGTATTTGACAAAGCGTGCTCACAATTAGCTTGATTAGCGCACACTTAATGTGACTTGTAAAGAATCTGATAGATCTGGGTTCAAGTATCTGGAGGTGCTACGCCCTACAAACAAATATATGACCGCTTGAACCCAATAAATGAATAAATGAAAAAATGCTGCATTCAGGCAAAGTTTCCACAGTGGACCAGTTACACACACTCACACACGCACACACCACCGGGGGGGGGGGGGGGGGGGGGGGGGGGGGGGGGGGGGGGGGG
>JAODUH010054201.1:0-18522 GCA_027564835.1 Typhlichthys subterraneus
TCGGGATCCCCCAGTCAGAGCTTTCCAATGTGGCTCGGGAAAGGGAGGTTTGGAGTCCCCTGCTGAAGCTGCTGCCCTCGTGACCTGACTCCGGATCAGCAGATGACGATGGATGGATGGATGGATCCATCCCTTCTAGAGCTATATGGCCCAAATAACTATACCTAGCCTACGGCTTTCTGAATTTTCAGGGTTTTATTATGAATGCCAAAGGCTGCAAATGCAAGGTTATTCATTCTATTGAACTACTGCTGCATGTTTTGGATGCTGTACGGGCCCTTTAAATCGTTGTCATGACGAAGAAGCGCTACTTGTCCACTGCCAAACTGAAACTTGGACAGCAACAAAAATAGTAGAGTTCACTGCTGCAACGACAACACGCAACACAGCAGTGTTGTGCTTTTATTTGTGTTAGATATTACGTTATTTATGTAATTATTTATTTTCCGGAAGGTCAGGAAGACAGTGGAGCTAAGCTAAACTACAGTGCTATCGTACGGTAGCCTACAGTATGAGCATGAAGAGTAGGAGGCTAGACGCTCAGGTACGGTAATGTACGGTACTTACCGTACGGTACCACTACGGTAGGCCTACGGGACAGGTGTAGTGCTTAAAAATTACTTTCTGATAAAAAGTGATCACGGCACTACTGTATACTACTATATTGTCTACTGTACGGTACAAAGCTTCTCAGTTTGATCAAATTGTTGAATTGTGTTTGATATATTTCCATTTATAATCCAGACGGGAAATAATATGTACTATATAGGCTATGTTGTATAAACACAAAAGCAATTTGAAGTTGGTCTAAGAGTTTACCAAAAGATCACCATTTATTATGTTTAGCATAATATAAATTGCACAAATGTCTGATCTGTTTAGAGAGCATTCTCATACAGTTTTGTTCTATGGTTTAGATTTATGGCAAGTAGTCCTACTGTTCAGTTTGTTTTTCTGATGTATAATTCTGTTCTAGTTTTTAAGAAGAAATATGTAATTTATGCGAATTAACTGTATTTATTTACTTATATTTATCCTTACTGTTAATATATCCAGTAATGGGTTTTGTTGTTGTGACGGTTCCACTGACCAATTGCAGCCGACAGTGTCTCATCAGGGACTTAACCAACGCCTGTCTCTCAGTGCTGGACAGGACACACTCCTCCAGACGCACAAGTAGGTATTGACGTGATGTCTGTCAACTGCTCCATGTGGTCCCAGGCATCCACTGGTAATGCATGTCACGCTAGTTGATGTTTTAGAGGGGCTGGGAAAGAGAATCATGCACAATATCATGTTGTTTCAAAGATACAATCCACTATGAAGTTGAAGCAGTAACTCTGTTTTACAATATATACATGTTGGTGACACAGCAACTGAGTAAAAGCATTTGTATGTGGGTGGAGACTATACAGTCTGACCCAGGTGAAGAGAGGTACGGACACTGTATCTTTTTACAGTTCTATAGTATAGATTATGAATGCTAGAGGCCTAAAGGTGGACCACTGAGGGACATTACAAATGACGAAAGCTCAACCAGAGTACCCTCTGTGTATCACAAATGTGCTATTACATTAAAGGACCTGTGTGTCTGTCTCAACAGGACAGAACGTTGGATGGAAGCTGACAATGTCCGGGTACTTCCTGATACTATTGGTTTGTTACAAACATGTTTTTTTTGTTTAACAACCAAACCACGACAAGTTACTATAGTTGATTAATAGACCTGTAGATTAATAGACCGACTCACCAGACACATCATATCGTTAGCTCAATATTGTCTCTTTCCCCTTCACAGTGATTGAAAGGCTTAGCGGTTACCGTGTCAGGCGAGACAAACGGAAGAGAGAGAGCCAGGAGTCAAAACACAGAGATGCACTGCAGGGGCTGAATGCACAGCTGGTGTCCATCAACCAGGTACTGCACAGTACACACAGTACGCACGCGCACACACACACACACACACACACACACACACACACATGCACACGCACACACACACACACACACACATGCACACAGGATGATGACTTCAGGAGGGCCTTTGGTTTAAATTTGATTATTTTTTCAAATACAGTCCAAATACAGTATGTTCTCCCTCAAAATGTTGTGGTCACAGGGAAAATTAAACCATTGGGTTTGGTTGCTTTTGAATATAAAGTACAATATTGAATGCATACAGTATACATGTGTTATCGATAACTTAAACACAAACACAACTGGATGTAACATTTGCATTTTAACTTTTCTTTTGGTGTTTGACACCACCAATGTTAGTCTGTATTGTTTATTATCCCACAATACCTGCAACCAAATCATGCACTTGAAGGTTATGGCTTGAAGGTTAAATGTGTGCACGCGTGTGTGTGTGTGTATGTGTGTGTGTGTGCGCATATGTGTCAGCACTATGAGAGTAAGATCTGTCAGGCCTGTAGACAACTGCTGTCCTCTGAAGAGGTCCAGGACCAGAGCAAGCACAAACCACTACAGGTCTCAGTTGATCTTTCTGCCTGTCTACAGAGATGTTAACCCAGAAATGTGCTGTGATCTATCCATGTGTGTGATCTATCCATGTGTGTTTGAGCAGAAAAAAGTGAAAGAAGAGGGTCAGGCATTGAGTAGAATTGAAAAACTGGACTTCCTACTGTTGAAGTATGAGAGCCAACGCAGTAGCGAGGTACTAGTACCGACATTTGATGATAATCTGATCTATTTCACCATGTATATTTGCACATACAAGGAATTTGGCTTGCAGTAGCAGATGGTAAAAATGAAACACTTTGCAATACTACTGATATTCTATTAACTTTATTTATACAGTTTATTTATTATAGGCATCTACAGTATACACAAGTAGTAAAGGTTGGTTGTTGTTTAGGTGGGTGCGTTGTTGAGGAAGTGCTGTCTTGCCCTGGAGAGCATAGGCTTCTTGAACCCACCTGATGTCTACAGACTGATAAACAGTATTGCCATGGTGACCATCTTTTAACCTTTCTTAGATTAAAGAAACTTTGAAACCTTTGACATTACAACTGTAATGCATACTGTTAGCGATAGTGTGTATGTATCGGCCAACAAATATACTGTCGCAATTTTTGTGAATGTAGTTTTTTGTTAGTTTTTTCAAGATTTTTGGGAACAATGCACAATTTCTCCTATATTATTACACTACATATTATGAACATTATTATTAACTCATGTTAGCTGATGATATTTGCTACCTAGATTATTGAAGTAATTACATTTGCATTAAGGCATATATGAGACATGTACTCAACTAGTTAATTATCTTTTAACCTGTCTGTCTCTCAATCTGTTTCTTTCCATCTGTCTAACCTGTCTCTCAGAATATTAACCGGGAGCTGATATCAAACCGCCGTAGTATAGCTACTCTCCGTTTGCACCTCCTGGAGGAGAACGTGAAGAAGAAGTCTCTCCACCGCCTCCAATTAGAGGAGCAGATCCAGGCCTCGAAGTCGAGCCGAGCTGACCAGTTGTTTACAAGGGTCCGGTAAGTAACTAGCAGCACATCGCCTCCACATTGAAACAAGATTAGATTCACTCTCCAGTGAGATACGATAGTATTTATAATATAGCTGTAGAAACACAATCAGTGCTCGACACACCATAACTCCGGATGCCCACCAAATGCGTCCAATGCGTTGCATTGTGTCGGAAGTCATTCATTGTCAATGGGGCAGTCCGAATCTATTCATCGGGTCTGCGGGGTACCTTTCGAATGCTTCATGCATTCAATGTTTTCAACTCTTCAACCAGAAGTTTGAAAAGTTTTGAAATGCCCAGCCAGCTAGCTAGCTGTTAGCCCTGCTAATATTGTTTTCTAAAGTGATAAAATCATACAAACATTTTTTTTCTTAATTATTCAAATATTGTCTATTTCTAAAGATAAAGTATTTAAAAAGATATATATTTTCGCCATCTGAAAACCATGGATAATTACTAGTTTAGTGGTTCAAGAGTGTGGTTGTAGTAGTCTTGTTAAAGGCATATAAAACATCAAATCTGTTATTTACACAAACAACGTCCATGTTACACAATGAGCCAAGTAGCCTAGTTATTTCTATTGCTAATTGTACTCTGGCATAGAGGCTACCTGGCCGCAACCTATGGCCGCCCGCAACCCGCCCACACTCGACCAGTTTTCCTTGCGTTGTATATTTCCGTTGGATGCAGAAAAATATGGACTGTGCTTGCAGAAAAATAACGCATGCAAAATATTTGATGCATTTGGTGGGCACCCGGCATAATATGTGCACTATATCACAGTGCATTGTAACGTGTACAGTGTGTATACTGTATCTGACAAATGCACTACTGTGTTACAGCGATCTGGTGTATAGTTCTGATAATGACCAACAGGAGGAGCTAGAGCTGAGAAGATCCCAGCAGAAGCTCTCTGAAGAAAGATATAATATTATCCTAAAGCTCTGGTACTATATGTATTGCCTCTAATACAATGTAACGACAGTTAACTAACATGCTGATAAATAACCTGTTAAACCTTTGTTAACCTAATAGATTCTTCAACTAGACCCACTGATCATAATTTCTGTCTTTAACCGTTATTGATTATGAGCTTTCAGTGGCCCACAATCACATAGTGGGTTTCAATGCTACATATATTGTCTCTGGCAGGCTCAGAACAAGGTCCAGGTGTCACATCGTTGACTAATGCAATCTTAAGTTAGTTAATAATGCTCGAGCATCAGTGCAGTGTTGGCAAGTAGCATTCAACCCAACAGCCTTCATTATACTGTACCTCACTGTACTTAACTGAGGTGACTGAGATGATTGTGTTACAGCTCACTGGTCCCGCCCACCTGCTCCATGGAGCTGGCAGCTGATTGGTCCAAACAGCTGACAGCTGTCAAACATGACATTGGTGAGATGAGTTTAGATAAATATAACATAAACATAAACACACACACACACACACACACACACACACACACACACACACACACACAGGACTTACTACAGGACTGGGTCCTTCACAACAGTCAAAAAGTGCCCCCACCCACCAAAACGTCTCCCAAGTTCCTACAGTGGCTTTATGTGTGTGCGTGTGTGTGTGTGTGTACACGTGCGTGCACCTGTAGACTGTCTCCATAGTAACTACTTGCAGCAGGTTGGTGTCAGGTGTGAGCTGACCTGGCAGAACTGTCTGAAGGAAACCCAACACTGCCAGGTATGCACACGCACACACACACACATGGCTGTGTGTGTGAATAATGCGCTGTACTTACAGTACTAAAAAGGTGTAATGCATGTAGTAGGCAGAGTGTGTTCATGTTTCTGTTTGTGTGTGTGTGTGTGTTTGTGTGTGTGTGTGCGTGTGTGTGTGTGTGTGTGTGTGTGCGTCCTGCAGGAGGAGCTTCGTGCAGAGGACGTGAGTGAGCAGGAGGTGCATAGAGTCACGTGCCAGCTCCAGTCTTTGATGGGACAACGTCAGAGACGGAGTAAGCACCGATTTGCTGCCTTGCAGGTTAGTCTGACAAGCCCCGCCCTCCTGTCTCACTCATGCTGCCTGTCTGCCTATCTGTCTGTTACATCTCAGCCTAGTCACTCACTCATGCTGTATATCTGTCTGTCTGTCTGTCTGTCTCTCCAGGGAGCATTTGATTGTGTTTCTGACCAGTCAGATGACCTCACAAAGTGTGTGTGCTCGTTAGTACATGGGGTGGCGTTGCTATGGGAGAAGCACATGAGCACCATGACAACCAGAGAGCAGCTACTGGAGAAGGAACTACAGCACCATGGGCGTCGCTTGGAGAAGCAGCTGCAGGTCAGACGCATTCCGCATCGTTCTAGGACCGAGAGGTGGTCGTAGTTCCTAAGATAATAGTTAGACTTAAACGTACAGTCAGCTACTGTATTGCAAGCTAAATGTAAGATAATACACTTTGTCAAAACAAAAATAAGTTATTCATTTAGACATGCGTGGTAATTAATGTAATTATGAATTAAAATGGAGCTCATCACAATCCAATACACATAGCTGAGCGAGTTAGCTTCGTGAGATCATCATGGTCTGCCAAGCTCCAATTTCAATTTCACTGTGAGTATCAGTCTGGATCTTGAAACCCTTAATGCAAATACCGTGGATTTGTCAGGAAATCAGTTGTCTTCTGACGTTTTTCCTAAGGTGGCGTGATGTGTAAGGAAGTTTGATTTAAATGTATTAGCATCATATTTGACAAGCTCTTTTGAATGGAGGTGTTCTAGACATACTCGTGGTGAAGTCAAATTTGAGCTCACGAGATTACGATAGTATCGTGAGGCTACATGCGAATAGCATAATAAACTCAGATGCTGTTGGAACCTTGCTATGAATGTTTTCCTTTTTGAAAGGCCCGAGTTAAGTTTGACACAAGACTCTCTGACTTTCGGGAAGTGATATTATTGATTTCCATTAGCTGTTTATTTGCCACATTGCCACTCACACATATTCGTTATTTCTGGTACGGCGCAAGTTCAGTACTTTATTTATTAAATAAAAAATGTTCTATTTATTTTATGCGTTTAGTTTTCTAACAAATTCCTCATTGTAAGCTTTACGTCCGACTTGGTCATTGAGTTACGTAGTTGGTCGTCGTGCATGTCAATCATTATACCTCGCTGGTAGCCAGCACTGTGTCCCAGATTTTATGTTAATAAAGGCTGGCTCTGCGAGACTAACCTTTGACTATTCACTGTGCCTCCATTTTGTGATGTCAGAAAAAAGAGGCAGAGCTAGATGTCCTGTTGGACCTCTTGCGCCAGGCTAGCAATGAGAAGGTGCTTAAGACCTCCCTGGAGAAGGCGCAGAAACACCTGCATCTCCTCACAAAGTGGTACAGTTTTCTTCAGCCTCACAACCGACAAACCATCAGTCTCACTTTAAAAAAGGAGTGTGTATTGCATAGCATGATATACAACAGAGACACTTATAACCTAACTCACAAAGTCGTTGGGAGGCAGCTTTTTCTGTCATAAATGCTGATGTGACGGCGATATAACACATAAAATATAACTAGCAAGAGCTAGTTGCATTGATCCAATTCTAATGTCTGTTATGTGTGTGTATGTGTGTGTGTGTGTGTGTGAGATCAGCTACGGAGACTGGTATACCGATGTGTGTCAGCTGGTGGACAAGTTCCCAGCTGGTGTTGTAGTGGAACTGAATGCCTACAGCTTTGCCCTCAGCCACTGTTTCAATTTCGACCACGCCTATATCCTGGTAAATACAGCCACACCAACAGAGAGAACACAGCGAAGCGAGAGGGTTATACGTATGGCACTTCAGCGTTTGACTTTTGGGGATGGGGGTGGAGGCTTATTACCCTCCATGCTACTAGAAGAAACCAGCGCAAACTAGAACAAACGGGCCTTACATGCAAGTCAATGAGGAGTTCCACAGATCTCACAAAAACATCACCCATTATTTTTTTCTGGGGAGGTTAATGGGTTTATAGAGTTTAATACCTTCATTCTCAAGTATCTATGGTCAGTGTGAGGCCAGTATTTCCTCAGCAAACTGTTTTGGGGTTAATTGACTTTGTTTCAGGCCATGCATGGTAGATTTAGATGTCTTATGTACTATGTATGCTTAGCTTCCTCAGCTAAATGTAAGGCAGCACACCCACTTAAGACCGGAACTGTTCCATTTTTGCTCCCATAGAAATGCATTATGTTGCTCTATAATAGAGCAACATAATGCATTTCTATCGGAGCCTCTATTTTAGTATTCTAGTTTAGTAGTCTTTGGCACCATTATACATGTTAATACACATGTGGCACAAGATGTGATTGTCTTGTTCCTTCACAGAGTCCAGAAGAAATCCAACAGACCTATCCGTCTATCTGCCAGGGTCTGTCTACAATACCTGTCTGTCTGTCTGTCTGTCTGTCTGTCTGTGTGTGTACCTGTCTGACTATGTCCTGCATGTTGTGTGTCCAGATGTCAGGGAAGGTGCAGATCACCGGCCAATGAGCTCACAGGAGATGAAGTCAACTCCGATGTCATTCGCTGAGGTGGGATCAGCACAATGTGATGTCATCACAGAAGGAGTCCTGCCGGAAAGGCTTGACATTTTGCTGTGCGTGCATGCGTGTGTGCGTGTGTTTGCGTGCGCGTGATAGGTGGAGTCGGCCCTAGCTGAACTGTGTGAGGCTGGCTCGTCCGCTAATTACACCACCCAAAGAGGCGTGGTTTACACTGGCCCTGCATTTTCCATCACTGGCCCCGCCCCTTTTGAAGACCTGAAGGAGGACACTGAGCATGCTCTGTTCCCCTCAGAGCTACTTACAAGCACTTTGACCAGGTACACGCACACTGTGTATTTAAGCAATAACACACGAGAGGGAGTGCGGTAGACTGAAAGTGGAGTGATACATGCATAGTTAAAAGGCCCAGTGTGTTAGACTGAAACATTGGCACTCATGGAATGCCTCTCGTCCAATCAAATCACTTGGTCGGAACCAACTGTTGTATAAATGATGTATACCTACACATACACGCACACGCACACAGTTGTAACAGTGTAGACAATGCATGTTGAATGCTTGCTGTCTAGGTTTTATTGCATGGTTACATTCATGGTGGAACGTTGTCTATTGTAGCTATTGCTACTGTACCCGTTTGTTTTCCCTCTAAAGACTAAATAATGAATCAAATGAAATACAAAGTGGATTAACCAACATCCTGCACGATTACACATCACACACGTGTGTGTGTGCGTGTGTGTGTGTGTGCGTGTGTGTGTGCGTGTCATGCAGGATGATGTTGTCGTTGTTGGACCATGTTGAGCAGCACGTTCATGATGCCTTGGGTGATACGTATGCTATGGTAGCAGACAGGAAGGAAGCTTTTCGCTCTCAGCACCAGCACTTCCTGTTTCTCCACAAGCCTCGCGCACAACGCCTTACTGACATCCACAACACCCGAGCTGGTACACACACACACGCACACACACACACACACACACACACACAGAGTAATGCCATGCCGTATGTTAAGAGACATGTGCTTTGTGTAGCTGAACTGCAGCGCCACAGACGGTGTCTTACGGAGGTGTGTGACGTGCTACACAAGGAGTTGTCCTGCATCAGACAGGACTTCCTGCACTTCCAGGAGCGACTCAATGCCAAGAGTCAGGACTTCTCCTCCTCCTCCAAGAAACTGCAGCTTGCCTCATCCACCCTGCTGTAACGAATCATATCTCCTCAAAAAGAACCAAATATTAATTTCAAGTATATGTAATTAATGTACAGTGTATGCATATATATACAGTATTTCAATAATAATTTCCTTTCTAGTTACAAGTGATCTTTTCCCCACTGTGACTGATTACCTGCTCTCTAGTTAACTAGTAACCCTCCTGCTTTAACTAACCACCTCTCATTAACTAGTCACGTTCTCCTTTCAACTGTAACTATTCACCTCCTCTCTGGTTAACTAGCCAAATTCTCCACACTATAACCAATGAACTCATCACCTCTCACCTCTAAAACATGATATCATTTACATTAGGAACCATATCAATTACTTGCATTCAACACAAAGGAAGCAATAAGAGCATCTACTTTGTACAAAAGCAGACATGGTTTGACTGGGAGTACTGGAAATTGGCCAACAACACCTATCTCCATTTTTCCTTATCTGCAGTCTGGAGTCTTCATTTGCCTCTCTACAGGAGAGTTATGACGCTTTTCAGAATGAGGTCCATGCCTCCCTCAGACACTACAAGAAGTCTGTCATCCAGAGAATGCACTGGCTGCATGGCAAGATCACCTCCCTACTACGCTCCTTCAGGTATTAGCGCCAGTCATAGTAATATTTTATGAAATAATCTGAAGAATTAGAATACGAGGGAGTCTTTTATGTTCAAATAACATTATTGTGGTGGTTTATTCCGTATTTTAACCACTTCTTTTGTTGGGTGATTTGTGGATTGTGACTCTTGTCTAAAAGCATCCAATGTCCATAACTTGGTTTAAGAAATAATGCACAAACTGCATTCCATAGACAACATTCTATTGCTTTTACTGTAAACAACAGTTTTACAAAGTACATAATCTATAAATAATAGTAATGAAACATACAGCAGGTTTGTAACAGCTGCAATATCGTCCACACACACACACACACACACACACACACACACACAGTAGGCTCGAGCAGCTGTTGCTGTTACCTGGGTCCTGCTTTTATGGTGGTCAGTGGAGTGATGCCACTAACGATGAAATAACCGGTGATGTTATGAGATATACTGTAACACCATTTCCGATTATTGTGACCGAAACTACGTTAATGTACCATTATAATGTTTGTTTAGGTTATTTAGTGAAGGGGGAGAGTTCAGCAGGGAAGAGGCAGAGGAGTTTTCTAGGAGGATGGGAGAAGAGAAGATGTGTCTGGACCGGGAAGAGTGCTCCATCCAGAGCGATGTAGACTCCCTGCAGGTCAACATCTTTGAACAGGTCCTGTCTGGACCACAGGTCCACTACACACAATGTTTTATACATTATTTCTTTCCTAGTCTCACAAACACTACGATGTATTCCTCTCTGCACATCTGTAACACTCTATTCAAAACCGTTGTCTACCAAACAAGGTTATTTTGAAGCATTGGGCCACGTTCAACACATCAGAACATAGAACAACGTTATGCACTTTCTACGCAGGCAGATAATTAGGCCACCTTCAACACAAACACAAATCAGGACAACGTGATTTTGGTAGGCAGGCAGATGATTAGGCCACTTAGAAAAAAGCATAACCATGTGGGGATAATTTCCAAACACAGGCCCCTTTTGCTGTCGGCATCAACTGAACTACCCACATGGATGCTGTATGTTCTGTGATCGAGTCCCAAACTGTTTTGAATGGAGAATAGAACATATGGCAGAGTTTAACAGGGGCATAATAAACCAGATTACACATGCCTAAGGGAACCGGTCAGCCAAATCGGTCTGTTCCAAAGGGAAGACTTGCTGTGCTGATATCATCAATGTTTCACAGATGTTGCAATAGCAGCAGTAACATAATCCTCTCTTAGCTCCATTCCCGAATGAAGAAATTATTTCTCGTTGGCAACAAGTCGACGACAACACCTCCCCATAGCTTCTAAAAAGGTTTCCTGTACAACAAAATCCTATGGTGCTCTCAGAACCCTGCGGTGATGCGCATTCCTTACGTCGACAGTGTTTCTGGGTTTCTGATTAAACGGGAATGCAGGGATACGGTGAAAACATCTCCTCCTCCTCTTCAGGTAAAAGAGATGAAGAGGAGTCTGCAGGAGACATTTTCTCTGGTCTCTGTAGAGTTGAGCTTCCTGGACAAAGTCAGGAGCATTCTGACGAAAATGCAGGTCCACCTCAAAACCCAGGTCTGATTGTTTATCTGTGTCTCTGAGTACCTGTCTGTCTGTCTGTCGGTGTCTGTCTGTTTGACCCTTATTTCTACTGTCTCTTTCAACACATGCTTGTCTGACTTCATGTGGTGTTCAAACCCATATGCTGTCAAACTGCTTTTTAACTATTAGTGTGTGTGCATGTGTGCGTGCATGTGTACGTGTGCGCGCGTGTGTGTGCGTGCGTGCGTGTGTAGGCAGCTTGTAGTCATCAACAGCAGAAGGCCCTTACCAACAGAGTAGAGGACCTGAAGACATTGTTTGAGACCAAAAAGGTACTACTACCACAGTATTTCTACAGTATACAGTACTGTACTGCAGTGTGGAGATCTGGGCAGGCATTTATTTATTTACCTGGATGTTTTCTTAATGCATATGCTTGCATGCTACATAATATCGTGGAATAGCTTGCTCTACCATCAATGTAATGCCGTTACAGTATTATTTATGTGTCTATCACTACTAGTACTACAGTGTTTCTGTTGGACTGTATGTGGATGCAGGTCTCTCCAGAAGATGTCTTCTCTCTGCTGTCCTCTCTTGGTGAAGAGCTCATATCACGCCTTTGCTACCTGGATTGCTTTCTGGTACTTGGGCCTGTTTCACTTCCTGTTCTGCTTTTTGTTCCAGAGCGATCGGTTGGTAGAAGCATGTTAGCTTATCACAATGCTTGACCAGTATGATGTTTGCCTGTGTGTGTGTGCGTGTGTGTAGGACTCCAGGGCTCTTTTAGACCCGCAGCGTCCCGTGCAGGAACATTTCTCTCTGGCCAATTGCCTCAAACCCACTTCACCTGCTCCTACCGCACCTGCGCTGCCCAAAGCCCCAGGGCAGCAGTTAGGAATGGACATGGACTGTGATGATGTCATCGTGGGTGTGATCCAATCCCTCAACAAGTAAATAGCCACTGCAGCTACTTTACAGCAGTCTCCTCCATCACCCAGTGTTTTCCTTGTAAGGCTGTGGTGGAAAGAGATGACCCTGTGTGCTCCCATGTCAGGTTTACCATGGTCCAGGATGACGTAGAACAGAAGGAATGTAGCCTAACAGCAATTTGTCCAGGTAATGACGGTTAACTGAGTGAATGGTTGTCAGACTAGTTCTACTGATACTGTGTGTGTCATTTTGCAGTATTAAACTATCTTTTCAAATGTAATAGTAATCATAAGCACAATTTTTTGTACTGAAAAAGCATTCTTTTCTAATCTGGTGACGGATTGGTGTACTTGGTTCTTGTTAAAGGGAAATTGTAAACTGATTGTGGATATGGAGGAGTGAGATCTCCTCAACATGGAGTATGAACAAGCTAGTACCCTGAATGCTAATTAATGTACCCCATATACTAACTAGCAGCTGTATGCTATCAGACAGCACCAATTGACCATTAAAGTAGTTAGGTAAATTATTATTAGTGCTAACTGAATAAGAACTAGTATGTAATAAGTATGTTGTAATTGACTGACTGAAATACTGAACCTGATTATTCCATGTCCAGGTCAGAATGCCACCTCCGTCCATCCAAGGTACACACACACACACACACACACACACACACACACACAAACCTCTATAGTACTAGTACTGCTTTCAAAGTCGGAACTCAGTACGGTAATTCAGAGTCAGTGGATCCTAATTCCAAGATAAATGCATCCCATTGTAAATGTGCCGCTAAACACCTGCAGGAAAGTGTTGTTATTTTCTTTAGCAAAGATGTCATGCTTGCTATAGAATAGTTGTTCAAGAGATGGTGATAGATAGATGGAAATAGTTTCTGCTGCTTGAATGTTATCATAACCAGAGTACTTTAGATTGAAGCCCTTTTTCAAATGTAAAAAGATCTTGTTTGATGTCAGGTTTATTTATTCCAAGAAATCATGGGGCGTTGTTTCACTGTTCCTGTTTCTGTTTGTGTGTGTGTGTGTGTGTGTGTGTGTGTGTGTGTGTGTGTGTACAGTACAAGAAAACACAGTAGGAAGGATTTTCAGGTGTTTGGAGAAAATCTGCCTGTAGACAAAAAGTGAGTCTATTATTATATTTAATAAGTTTTATCATTTATAGTGTAATATATGTTGACATATTGTACTCTGTGTGTGTGTCAGGTCCTTTATGTCCATAGTTCACAGACTGCTCTGGAAGACCAATGATGTTCTCATACAAGCTGGCATGGTAACTATGACCAGCTAAGACTAACTAAGCAGAAAACGGCCAACCAGGGTCAACGAGGTTCAACCAGGGTGAACCAGGGTCAACTGGAACTAGGTTCAGCTAATACCTAATTGTTGTCACGTTTCAAACACACTAGTGTCTGTCTCTTTCGCAGGACTTCTATAGCAAGTTGTTTGAAAATGTGGAACTGTGCATCCTGCCAAAGAGTATGGACCAGTGGGCTGCGAGCATGACCCAGAGGCTGCTGGGATACCGGAAACAGGCCCTGCAGTTCAACACCAGCAGTGTGCAGGGTACACACACACAATCACACTTGCAGTTGCAGTTACAGGAAGGTTGATAATGTAAATCGCTTGTGTGTGTGCGTGTGTGCGTGTGTGTACGATGGTTCCAGAGTTGTTGGCGTTGCTGTCTGTGTTCGACCAGGCGTTGCCTAGGTTACCGGGGGTTGTACTAGCTAACCACAGGAACACAGGGGAGGTGGAGCTGTTGGATGAAATAGGCAGAATCAACACACAGTTGGCAGAAACATTGAGAGCCAGTGAAGAGATGAAGGTACTGTACATATGACTGCGGATGACGGGAAATAACATTATGCTGTATACTGTATACAGTAAGGTCTGGGTCGAACAATACTGGACCAATCGTTGCACTTATGTGCTCAGAAAGATATTTTAAGGATAAACTTGGAAGTTGAATTTGTTGAGTTAGTAGCCTATCTGTCAACATTTAGAAATGTTATGAAGCCTCAGTGGATTTCTCACTTATATTGTCATTCTAAGTAAAACTAAATTGTGAATTGAACATAATACTCTACGTCACATTTCCAAAAGGTGGACAACCGCCCTGCAGCTCTCGATTACAGTAATAACTGATCTGTCACCAGGTCTGAATTTACTGGTATCGCACATCCTCCTGCTCTAATAGAAACTAATACGCAGGCCTGTGATTCACTGCACTCAGATCAGTAGAAATATAGCTACCGTGGTGGCTATTGGGGGTGTCCTGGCCACAATGCACCCTTCCACCAGCACCACACGTGTCAAAATGCCCCAGCCCCTTTCCAGCAGAGCTCTTGTAGCATGAGTAGAATATGGTGATTTCACACACGTATTTAATTTATGTACAATTTCAAATGTTTTCTATACCTACATATAACAGAAAATAATTATTATTGGCTCAATTTTCTTGTCACATTAAAGTACATTACAATACATCAAAATACAGAATATTCCAAAATCCACTATAAAAGAACTGGTCTGTTTATGTCAGTATTGTGTGTGTGTGTGCGTGTGTGTGTGCTGCATGCATTTAGAAAGCCAATGTCAGCAGTTTGGGAAAGAGCCTGCGTCTCCCTAACTTTGAGGAGGAGGTGGCAGCCCTGAGGAGCAGAGAGGAGGCACGTCAAGAGGAGCTCCTCGCTGCCATCAGCAGGACACAGCTGGAACTGAAGGTATGTGCTGGTAAGGGATCATATAAAGCTGTTGCTAGGAGACGGGGTTGACGGTTCACAATGATTCCGTTTGTGCTGTGATTTTGGGATCCCGTGTTTTCTTCTCTAGGTTGTATTTAGTTAAAGAATATTCCCATTGAACGTTATGAAGTCACTTCATACTGTTATACACAACATTGTTGTTAGCAGATGCTTTAAGTAGCCTAGTAGTAAAATCTTTTTAACGCCTTTAGAAGGAATTCCTGTTTTATAAGTGGGAAAAGTTTAGTGTTGGCTAATACAAGACTGAAAACGTTTACATTAGATTAGTAAATTTGATTTTATTATATCAAATAACATACATTATTACAAGTAGATAATTTTAGCAGTGTTTAGATTGCCTTACCGTCTCACAGAGCCAGCCTTTTCTCACGGAAAGTCTGGGACACGGCGCTGGCTAACTGCGTCTGTACCCGCCTACTTTACAAGCGAGGTGTTTTGATTGACATGCACGACGACCAACTACGTAACTCAATGACGAAGTCGGATGTTGAGCTTGCAATGAGGAAAACTTAACAACAGGAGTCTGGCTGTTCACAGGTCTTGTAAACCTGTACAATTGTAGGTTACGGTTACTGATTAAAATGGGTTAGCTGCGAACAGCCAATGGTTTTCCACAGTATTACTTCCCGAGAGTCCGAGAGTCCCGTGTCGAGCTTAGGAGGGTATGTGCATCAGACGTTCAGCACATAGTTGCCTATGTGACGTAGTGCTAATGAGCGGGAGAGGCTGCGACCACAAATACGAATTTTACAAAAATGCCAATAAACATCTGACGTCAGCGTAATGTGAAATCACCCACACATTTTAAAGCTGTGTGTGTGTGCGCCTGTGTGTTCGGGCGTGTGCGTGCGTGTGTGTGCGCGGGCGTGTGTGTGTTTGTGTGTGCATGCGTGTGTGCATGCGTGTGTGTGCGTGCGCGTGTGTGCGTGCGCGTGTGCGCTCGTGCGTGCGTGTATGTGCAGAAGTGTGTGCGTGTGAAGCAGGAGGAGTTTGAGACGTCACTGGCATCTCTGGCAGACAGCGTCCTGGAGCACATGACACACCTGACAACATCACTACTCACTGTTCCAGGTTGGACATGACCCCTGACTTCTCTTCTTTTAATGAAGTGATGGGCGTTAGACACGTTTTGAAATGTCCCGCCAGCTAGCTACTAGCCCTGCTAAAGTAATTGAAAAATGTTCGTTTTAAAGTGTTAATAGCATACAGCAATTGTTTTCTTTCGGACATTCTCTTACTTATACGCATTGTCTGCGTACTGTGGAACAGTCTACTAGAAAAAGTCTTCTTAAAAGATTGATATTTTCACCATCTGATAACCATGGATATTTACTAGTTTGGTGGTTCATGAGAGTGTAGTTGTAGTAGGGTTGATCGATGTCTACAGTAATACATCGTGATGGGCGATGCCATCGAATGCAAAGAGAGTGAGCACGAGCAGTAAACTATAAAGTTGTTTCGCTTTGCTGTTGTTAGCATCACGTTAGCATAATGCATTGATTGCATTGCCAGATAGACATCCAAATAGTGTGAAACAGCCAAGGCACGAGTGTTTGCGTGTGTTTTGCATTTGCATGTGTGTTTGTTTGAGAGAGAGAGGGGAAGAAGAGAAGTAAGGTGATCCTTATCACATCAATTCGATGAGCCTCTGAAAAAGCGTATTACGCAGTGTTTCACTAGATATTTATAACTTTGTCTGAACACTGCTTTGACACTTTTTCACCACTTTAAATTTTTTTTTATTTTTTATTGCGATGCCTGTCAGCCACCGGCGATGGACGATGGCATCGTCTGTCGGCCCAACCCTCGGTTGTAGTCTTATTAATGTTATGTACAAACATCAAATCTGTTAATTACACAACACGGCTGTAGAACAGTAAAGTCCACGATGAGCCTGGTAGTTATTTAGATTGCTAATATACAGTATATTGCATTTTGGCAGAGAGTAACAGAGGTTCTGGCCGCAACACGCCCACACTCGGCCAGTTTGTCTTGCGTTTTCTGTATTTCCGTTGGATGCATAAAAATACGGACTGTGCTTGCAGAAAAATAACGCATGGGAAATATTTTATACATACATTTGGTGGGCACCCGGCTTAAGACTCCTACGGACTGGGTTTCAGACATTCTCTTCATGTATGATGTATTTTCAGTATGTGGAGTGTATGATGAACACCTTCTGACACAAAACATACTGTACAAGAATGAAACGTCATCAGCGTGCATAATCCATTTGCAAGGCTATAGTGGTAAACAATGAAGCTAAGCAAGAAGAGAGCTTGGCATTAATGTGTAGTGAAAAAAAACTCCAATGAAGAGGAGGAGAATGTAGACCCAGTCTTTGTTGGGATCCCAAACATTTGGTTTGCCCGTTTTACCTTCTTTAATGTTTTTTAGCTCTAGTGGCAAGGTTAATCAGTACTGCATTGGTTTCATGCTGCATTCCTATTGGTTGGTTAGTAGGCGTATGTCGTAACACCAGTCACGTCACATTGTGAGATGGCCATCCTATATTTTGGAAACTAATGATGAATACATTTTGTCCCAGGCTGTCTTTGGTCGCAAGACTGTGGCAATGGCCATCTTTGACCCTCTCTCACGTCTCACTGTATTGTAGACGTGAGTAGATTTGTTGACCAAAAGATACAGGCCAGAATCGAACAGTAATTTCATACAAGCTTAAGAAAGGGGTTCTAATGTGCATAATGTGTAATAATTGAAATATGTGGACCTTTCTATGTTGGCTTGAGCTATATACTGTATATACTGTAACATACTGTAGTATATGTATATCCTGGCCTGACCTCCTAAATTGATGGATGTGTGTACAATTTTCTTTTGCATATAAAATATATATAATATATATAAATATAAAAATACATTTGATACTTTTTTACTTTTAGTCAAGTTGTATTGTAATACAGTAGGTTATTCCACTTGTACTTTAAGTACTGTTAAGTATGTGTTGTTTTTACTATTTCTACCCCCATGCATGAACGTACATGCTTTGTAAAGCAGTTTCATGTCCTGGTTTTTGTGATGTTGTGTGTGTGTGTGTCTTGTTGCTATAGGAACAGGGGAAATTAAAAAACCACAAAAGGAAGAGCTACAGGAAGATGACAACAGGTGACCTTTGACTTTGTGCTAAACATTAGCGAGGTGTATTAGAAATACCGCCCATGGTTTTGTAAGACGTGTGTGTGTGTGTGTGTGTCCGTCCCATGCTGACAGGCCGGAGCCACTGACAATATGGACCAGCCTGGTCAGAGAGCAGAGAGATGCTGTATATGAGGTACACTCCCCCACTTCCCCAACAAACACACACAGCAGTTTAGTTCAGCTGGTATGGCTTATCTACTAGGGGTGCACAATATTGATCAAATGTGATATTGCGATATTGATCATGAAAATTGCAATATCGATATTAATTTCGATATTTTAAAATCA
>JAODUH010054212.1:0-18522 GCA_027564835.1 Typhlichthys subterraneus
TTTAATTTACCTAGGCTATTGAATGGGTCACCAAAACAATTGCCCTCCCAAATTTTTGGAGCAGGAGCCGTCACTGTAGGCTACACTTAAGTTGGTAAAATATTATAATGTATGCCAACTGACAAAAAGGAAACTAAGTGTTTAAATGTTTGAGCAGATGGGTGGAGACTGGTAAACCTCAATATACATACAAACACATGGCGAGGAGTGTACCTTAAACTATATAGATTCTTACAATCACCACTAGCATCTCAGAATAAGCACTCTGTTATTACAGGTAAAAGGGCTTTCCATGATCTGGTGACCAATTGATTGTAGTTTTCAGATAACCACAAGATGGTGCTGTTATGCTTCTAAATTTTAGCTGATTTTAATTCCTTTCATACTTTACATATTCATTTTTACATGTCATGGGATGTCACAGATGATATGTACAACCGTTTACAGCTACCCATCCCACACACATGATAATAATAATAATAATAATAATAATAACCAAAATGTAGTTTATATCAAAAAGGTTTGGATGGATTTTTAAAAAGTTTGTTTGTTGTTTATACTGAGATGCATCTCTATCTTTGTTTGTTGTTTATACTGAGATGCACCCACATTAACTTTAAAAATGAAATCACACGAAACATAAAAAACATTTCCAAAGCTACAGCTTACTGTTCGACATAGATCACACTGAAAACGTAATTTAGAGGTTCCTCAGTTATTAATTTACGTGGATGTTTCAAAAGATTGCTGCATGTTTTTAGAGGGAGGCTCAAGTATCTTTTCATGTCATTGTTTGTAAGTTCATTCACAACTCACGGGTAGAGCTGAGTGTGGCAGCATTCACAGCCATCAGCCGCCATGTTGTTAGCGCCTTATACAGTGTACTGGTGGAGCACCAAGCACTTGGAGCAGGAGATTTACTGTGCTGAGAGGATGGAAGAGACAGGGTACCACCATTTTAATTCCCAGGCTATTAAAAAAAAAAAAAGTCCCTCAAAGAAAACCTCAGAGAGATCAGGAGAGTGTGGGAGGGGAGGGGCTGTCTGAGAGGGGGACGGGATGCTGGAAGGCCTTGTACGTCTCTGGTGCTGAGCACTGTGGCGGAGATGGGATGGGAGTGTCCGGGGACGCTGCCAAATGAGAGGAAAACCAATATGAAAATTACATTTTGATTTGTGTTGATATTTTGAAATCGAAACCGCTAGCTTTGTGTCGATAAATAATACCCTTTGTGGTTGAAACTAGCGTTACAGTATTGATGTTTATAGCGTTAGTGTTTTGGTGAGTCTTTGAGAGCTCACTCCACCCGAGCACTGATTGGCTCGCAGTATTCTCTCCTCCTCCCCTTAACGCTGCCATAGGCGCACACTTTGCTCTACTCCTCCCCCTAACAGTCAGGCGTACTTTTGTGCGAGCGAGCCAATGTGTGCGGGGCCGGCGCTTGACCTCCCTGCGTGATGCAAGCCTTACCCATCGGTGGCGTGCGCGTGTCGGGCATGGCGCTGATGACCAGCGTCTGTCCCGTGAGGGGGTCCTGGGCGAGCTGCGTGTGGTTCGGGTGGTGAAGATGGGAGGGGTCTAAGGACAGTCCTGTGCGCACACAAGGCAGACGCCATTGAGGCCTGGGGCAAACCTTTCACTTTTGAATTAGCTGAGTCATCCTTACATTTAAAATGCATTTGATCATCTATATATTAATAAGATTAGTCTCCTTTTCAATAAATATGGCAGAAATGTAATTTAAAAAATCACCCCGGACAAGACTTTACACAGGGGTGCAAAGCTGCAAGCGTATTAGACCTTAACGTCACCTGAAACTATTAAAGGACATTACCAGTTAATTCAGACTTCTCTATTTCTGCATGTTCAGATGCGTGTCTGCCTGTCTGTTTGACTGTCTTCCTTCCTGTCTGAAACCCATACATTTTTTGTTGTTTGGTTTCATCCAGTCTGAAGCGATATAAATACTGGAAATAATAATACTGCTTGAAATACTGATATTTGCCTCCATTCGGTAGGATTATACTGTATACCATTCTGCTTTCTTTGTCAAACTCTCTGAATTCTCGGAAAAGGCTTACAGAGAACAAGGGTAACACATTTGGCACCACACTTCCTGTCCTCTCTCTGGTTTCCTGCTTTGTTTGAGACCAGTCTGATCCCCTTCAGCATGGTAGCTGGAAATCTTCGTGGCTCTATTTCAAGCGTTGACTCCATGTATGGGGTGTCTGTGTGTGTGCGTCTCACCTCCCAGGAGCATCTCGTGCAGCAGATTGTCGATCTTGGCGAGGCCACACAGCTTGATGAACTGCAGCTGCTCGATCATCTGCCAGGTGATGCTCTGCAAGGTGGGCAACAGGAGAAGCAGCTCCCCGAAGCGACCCCTGGAGTCATACTGTCGGTCATTGATGTAGTCCTCCAGACTCATCTGTACCTGCAAACGAGCACACGCACACACACGCATACATGCACGCACACATGCATGCACGCACACACACACACGCATGCACACGCACACACACACACACATGCACACACACACACGCATGCACACGCGCGCACACAACTAGGTTATTCAAAAACAATATATATTGCATTATGTAACATCGTTTAATATTATGTTATAGGTGTTAGGAAGCAGGTAGGTAGGAACTAATAAACAAACAAATAAACCTACGGTACCTGTAAACGCATGGCCTTGATCTTGGACGGGTCCCGCAGAGACTTGGCATCTGGATGTTGGGAAGGCAGGGGTCAAATAAGGGAAAGTTAGGGAGGGTTGATGGATGACAGGGAGTAGAGGTTATGGTCAAACTGGGATATGAAGGCAAAACGAAGGGGTTTGATCAGGTGGGTCGAGGGTTATGTATGGACAAATTGAACTGGGTGAGGGGATTGTGGTCTTACTGAACCATAGAGACTAGCAGGAATTGGTAGATAAATTCAAGGGTAAGGGGTGCATAACCGGTATTGGTTGTGGAAATTGATATCTGGTCTGACATGACATTCATTAGCAATACGAAGGTATTTCATTTTATTATTATTCACTGGTATTACAGATTCTATCTGAATTGGTATTTCATCTCCGCGTTTATACGGTTTAAATGAATAATAACAAGCAGTAAACAGAAACCAGCAAAAGAACGAGAAGCACAATGCCTAACAATATCAATATTACACATCATTTATACATTTCTTACAACAGGCAAAACAGTGTACCAATGTGTACCTTGGAATTATATCACAATTTCATGAGCAGTTTCCCATTTCTACTAAAGTTCACATTCTCTTTGATGCTTCCTATTTTCGGTTACCTGGATCAAAGAAGACGATAGCTTTGAGCGCTGCGTATTCATTCTCATCAACCTGAATGTCTTGGAAGGGCTTAACAAGCTCGTCCAGCACTCTGTTAGCCAGGCGGCAGACCTCCTGCTCTTGACTGTTCCTCTGAACCACACAACCATTACCTGGACACACATGCAGGAGGGACGTGGGCTATATGGGAGATATAGTACTGTATAGGTGGGGAAGGGTGGGTGAATGACATGCCATGGAGTGCTTTTGTGTGCCTGGGATGTAGAAATGGTAAGTATTGGGTGTGGATTTCATTGCTTTTGTATGGTTCTGTGTGCGTTCTGTCTGGGTTTACAGACCATGGCTGAGTTCGCCTGTCTAGGTTATGTGAGCCAACGCCTTGCTGCTCCATATGTAAATAAGCTGGCCTCCCAAACTCCCATTAATCAGTCCTTACCTAAAAGCAGGACGTCCTTATATGGCATTGACCTTTTGGCGACCCCAAGCAGGAGGTGTTCCCCTGCATGTGCCCTGAGCAAGCTAACCTGCAAGCACCACACACACACAGACACACACACACATACACACACAATTAAACAAAGCAACACAAAGGAACGCAAAGAGAGCAAACATAACCTCTTGACCTGGACATTGTGTTTTCCGTGTTGCAGATAAACTTACAGAATTCACACACACAAAAACATACAGAAGTGAATTTGCACCCTTTTGTTTTATAAACAATTATGTTCTTAATGTACAAAAAATATACTATTAATCTTTTATGTTGACATATATCATTTAAAAGTATATATGTGTCTTGTCTGAGATTAAAATGGACAAAAAGCCTCAGTGTGAATGCCCATGTCTGTTAGTTTACCTGGTCATCCAGTGGCAGTTCTCCAAAGGCAGGGATGTACTTGGCCCATTCCACCAATACCAGCAACTGCTGTCTCATAGAATCACACACATCCTCCACAGAGGCTGACTTCTGTTCCAAGACATCAAGCACAACTCCTGCTGCACTACTGATCTAAAGGTAGAGAGGCATACAAACAGATATAGAGACAGAGAGAGTGAAACTGAATGTTCTTATGAAAACATCCCAAACCACACTCTCTCTCTCTCTCTCTCTCTCTCTCTCTCTCTCTCTCTCTCTCTCTCTCACACACAAACAGACAGATAAACATAGCAATGCCACAGTGGTAGCACCGTTCACAGTACAGGTGTGTGTCATTGTCACACATACCTGTATTCGTCACCTGACTGGTCACAGAACCCTTTATTTCCTCAGATAATGCCCAACAGATTTTCCAATCGAAAATAATAACGATTAACCGAATAGCGATTATTAACCGGTACATATAGTGAATAATTAACATCCATTATTAATACCTGCTATTGTGTCGGTGTCATCTGTTGCTGTCTCTTTCTACAGTAGCACAGACAGACGCACGCACACGCACGCCGGCGCACACATGCACACACACACGCAGACATTTGTACACGCATGCACTCGTACTGTACCTGCTGGGACAATGTCTCTGCCTGGGCCAGCAGCGTGATGGGCGGCAGGTCCTGCGTTTCGCAGGTGCTTCTGCGTGAACTGATGCGATCTCGCTCGTTCTGTACGGCTGAATGGAAAGACAGACATAATGGATGAATGAATGGACCAATAGGAAGGCCATATAAGAGGGAGCCTTTTGCCTTTACTAATAGCTATACAGTAGTAGCCAGTTTGTGGGCACACAACTGTTAACTGTTCAGGTAAGGACAGATAAGGTCATATGTATGCCTCTTCTGTAAACCAGTTGTTGGAAGAGTCATTATGTTTACAGGTTCTATTGTATGCTATGAGGCTGTATTTAAGTTTCACTTAAACTAGAGCCCTGTTCTGCTTCTCTGGAAGCAACCAGAGATGTCAAACGTTAACCATTCGCCACCCAGAACAGCATATCTGAATAGCACATGATTTGCTGCCATAAAACTCTGCACCAAGGTTATACCCCTCATAAATATACACATACACACCCACAGCACACGCACGCACACATACAATAATAATGTATTTTTTTATGGCAGAAGCAGTCCAGCTTTCAAACACTAGCAGCAGGTTTATTCAGTGCCACTAGGTTTAGCTGCTTATGCAGTATATTCGACTTGTTATTCAGGCTATAACCTCCCGGTTTGTTTTTACATATTTCAACAATAGTCCATTCTCTAATATTATAAATGCAGTGCATCGTGTTATATCAGTGGACATTTGACTGTATATCATTTGGTTTGTACAGATTAGCTTCTGCGTTCCCAATTGCAAAACAAGCCAATCAGATTTTTACAGCTAGACAATCAACTTAGTGCACATACTGTAAAGCAAAGTGCAGCACCAGTAGAAATGTTCAGCTCAAAGAGAGCAGTATGTGTCTGTCCAAACTCATGCAGTCTGTGTGCACTTTAGGTCACATCTGAAGACAAAAATAACTCCCTACCTTCTTTTTTCATGCCTGCCCTGAAGCACTTGTTGAGTCTACAGAAGCGACACTGGTTCCTCTTGTCCTTGTCGACAACACACTGACGGCTGAATCTGAACATACAGTAATAGTAGTATAAATTAATATACTGTAACATTGTGTTACATTGTGATGTCACACAATGTAACGCAAGGAACAATACAACGAAAACAAGACCTTGACAAAAGAAAGAATGACAAAATGTTTAAAGTTTCTTGCTATGCTACATTATAATGTGGACATTATAATGTACATGCTGTAAAGAGTTCAGATGCAAAAGCATCTATCTGAAAACAAGTAGTAATTAGGCATTTAAAACAGCAATATTTACTGTGTTAGGTTTCTATATTTGGGTTCACTCATTTCACCTTTATTACATATTTATTATTACAGTTTGTCACTGATTAAAACTTAATATAATTCAAATATTTACTAATTATTTAAAAATTGCCAATTTAAAAACAAAATATGTCAGATTGACTTCACATATACTGTACATATTTACATATTTACATACACCCGTACATACATGTTCTGTATTGTGCATGATGTTACACACATTCTTCTGTAGCTGTGAACATGTGTGTGCGTGTGTGTGTACCTGCAGGTGTAGACGTGGCTCTTGCGTATGGAGCGTCTGAAGAAGCCCTTACAGCCATCACAGCTGGAGGCTCCGTAATGTTTTCCGGTGGCCTTGTCTCCACAAATGGCACAGTTACTGCTGAGCCCATCTGCCCCAGTTAGACCAGGCTCTGTTGGCATGCTGTCTGGAGCACACACACACACAGTATACTTCTGTAGGACAGCACTGACACACACACACACACGCACGCACACACACACACACACACGCACACACACACGCACACACACACACAGTATATGTCCGTTGGATAGCACTGACACACACACACAGTATACATCTGTAGGACAGCACTGACACACACACACACACACACACACACATACATACACACACACACACGCACGCACACACACACACAGTATATGTCCGTTGGATAGCACTGACACACACACACAGTATACTTCTGTAGCACACATGGTGTGTGTGTGTGTGCTGTCCAACGGACGTATACTGTGTGTGTGTGTGCTCCAGACAGCATGCCAATACTATATTTCTGTTGATTGAAATTATCTTGCTTAAGCATACCTACACACACACGCACACGCACACACACGCACGCGCACACACACACACACACACAGTATACTTCTGTAGCACACACACACAGCATACTTCAATAGAAAAGCATTTACACGCACACACAGTATACTTCTGTAGGACACACACACACACACACACACACACAGTATACTTCTGTAGCACGCACACACAGTATACTTCTGTAGGACGCACACACAGACACACACACACACACACAGTATACTTCTGTAGCACACACACACACACACACACACGTATGTCAGTACAGTACAGTATGTACTGTGTCATATTGCCCACCCTGTCCTCTTTTGTCCAGTACACTCCTACTGTATGAATAGAATGCACATATCTGTACCCACCACACACACACACACACACACACACACACACAGGGACAGGAACATGCACACAGGAATTCCAGAACACACCCATGAAGAGCGAGCGAGTCATTTGTACAACGCACCCACATACAGTAGTATGACCTTAAATACATGAAAGTACTCCAACCTTAGAGAGGTAGGTTGGGGGAAGAGGGTCAGTTATGCTTAAGGGTTCTATACATTGCTTAATGATAACCGTAGTTTGTGAAAAAATAGCCTAAGACATTTTTGCTAACTGCTATCCTGACACATAATGCACGTGGTCTTCAGCTTCCTGTTACCAGACCATGTACATTTAATACCTCACCACTGAGAAATATAAGCAATGGTATGAAGAAACAACTCTAGTATTTGGTTTTATGTAAAAGCCTGTATCTTCCTGCTGGTGTAAACAGATAGGATTGGTTTGCTATTGTTATTATGCTACTGTACTGTAGGTTTTAAATTGAAAATTAAGTCTGTCAGAATTCAGCAAAATATGAAGAAATACAGTTTGTTTGTTTTCTCTTGTTTCCTTGTTTCTTTTAATTTCTTTTCAACATTCAGTGGTTAGAAGTCAGCCATACTAATGTCAATAGAGTAAGGAAGCAAAACAGCATCATTGTGCTTTCTGAATAATGTAGCGTTGTACATCTTAGTGTGACGTGAGCACCAAAACAAGGGAGTAGTCTATCTCATTTTTTGTCATTGTGAAGGGGTGAAACTGAACTGCAACAGGAAATTATGTTATTTCCTCATCTTTCACTATTTTAAGTGGAAATATCTGTATAGGCTAAATGGCTCTTCACTTTTGCCTAAATGTGACCGGCTGAGGAACCCCAGAAAATAGATTATTTACAAACAATGTCACTGATATATTTCTTAGATGTTACTATAGAACTATATATACTTACACAGGCCTAATCATATAAAACTGCCAAAAAATGCACCTGTGGTTTTGCGAGCCATTGCTTTATTACAATCTGGCAACTAACCAGGTTGTCATCATATAATATGAACCAAAGCAATGTAATCCAATGTAATCTAATCTAATAAAAGAACTCCCCCAGCTCCACCTGACACACACACACGCAATACTGATAAGTGCCTATAAGTCAATGTTCTACCACTTATATCTAGGCCCTGTCCATGTGCTGAGGTTACATTAATAAGTATATCATAGATAACCTATAATAAAGTGTATATATAACCCAAACTAAAATGTTTTATGATGTTTACTGATTGATTTATAAATGCAATGAGCATCATCTCTCCACCAGCAACAGTACATTGCATTTTGTGGCCAATAGATTTACAACATTTTGAGTACAGTTATTTGTTTTTCAATTAAATGTATAATGTTAAATGAGTAATTGAGTCTAAGTTGACACATGTAAGTGCTGTTACATATCCTACACAGTCACCTTATTTGTTTA
The DNA here is from genome assembly GCA_027564835.1 of Typhlichthys subterraneus. Lineage (NCBI taxonomy): Eukaryota > Metazoa > Chordata > Actinopteri > Percopsiformes > Amblyopsidae > Typhlichthys > Typhlichthys subterraneus. The sequence goes on from JAODUH010054212.1 coordinate 8,783, forward strand.
AATCTGGACTAAGTCACCTCAAATATTGTTACTCAAGAATACAGTACGGAACAAAGCTTCTACTGTAGGAGTTGTTTGTTAAATATTGAGTAAATATGTGTATTTAATTAATGCGTGACATACAGTAGCCATATGTGTGTGCGTGTGTGCGTGCATGCACACGTGTATGCCTACCTCCCCCTCCATAGAGAACATCAGCGTTCTCAAAGCCCAGCGTGCTGTAGGAGGGATCCAGGCCCTCGCAGTAGTTGGCTACATCCATGTCTAGCAAAGCTTCACGCTGAGACCCTGCGTGATACTTCATGCTTCTCTAACCCTTAGCCTCTTCACACCCCCCTCCTTCCCTTTCCTTATTGTCTACCCTCTCCTCTCTGGTCCTTGCCACTCTTCTCTCCTCTCCTATCACTTCGCTCTTGCTCCTCTCCTCTCCGTTTTTCTCTTCTATCACTTTTCAATACGCCGCCTTCTCTTCAAATGTCCTTTACATCTCCGGCTAAACGTGTCCACGCATACATTCCTTAGCCTCCCTTAGCCTCTCAGACATGAGAGTGCAGTGGGTGATCCCAGGTATACTCTGGAGTCACCTCTGATTGGCTGAGAAAGATGCCAATGGGGGAGGATCTGTACAGCCAAGACTTCTCACCTGGTTGCTTGCTACTTATCGGTCCTCTCCCAGATAGAGAGATTAGAGATGTAATTCCATGCTCCTTTAACAGATTGGTTTAGCACAAATATATAGTGTGTGTGTGTGTGTGTGCGTGTGCGTGTGTGTGTGTGTGTGTGTGTATAGGCATGCTTAAGCAAGCTAATTTCAATCAACAGAAATATAGAACCACCTCCCAGCTGATAATATGAAAATGAGATAACTGGAAATCACTGATAAATACATAAACACCTCACGTACACACACACACACACACACGCACACACCATACAACACCCATTGTGAAAATATGGACCTTTTCCCCCCTTAGAAATTATATTAAATATTCAGATACTGTACAGTAGATCTTTTATGAAAGCACATTAAATGCATAACTTGCTCTGGCATGTTTCCTCGTGTGAATGTGCAGTAAATACATGGTCCTATCCGACTCATGGTTAGGGAAGATCATGTAGAGCAATGTCACTACCAGCTTCATGCTGAACAGGAGATGCCATGTCCAGATGTGGGCCTAAATGTGCAGGTATGAGCACACTATAATGCCAATGTGGCTAATTGGAATGCCACATACAGTACTGTATATTATTACTGATTAACTAGCAGACTCAGCAAGAGAGGATTATTAGAATATTTCAGTACGATAATCACCTCAGACAAGAAAAAGCCTAAAAAATATACATCAGATTAAGGCATTCGTAGATAGATAAAACCAACCGTCTATGATAGAGGGTTGGCAGAAACATTTAGATTTTACTAAGAAATGTAGGCAGATATCCTGACTCATTAGGTCCTATAGAGTAATATCAATTAAGAGAAGTGAAAACCAAAACAAATAGAGCATGAAATGCCACTTTCCTTTAACATTTACTTTATTGAGTTTATAATTAGCCTTCCTTGACCTACTGTATTTGTCCCCTTATAATATATTTGACCTTAATGCGCACATTACTGGAGATATGCCTAATAAAATGCATGTTGGTTTACTCTGTAGAGAGAAAACAACAGTGTGTCTTCACAATTTGGTTTTGGTTTAATATGTGTGTAATTCTTGCTTGTCCAATGGGTTTAACTTCTTGTTCTAAAATGGATGGACACTTTCTAGACTAAATGTCTTCTATTTTCAGTTATGTTTACCATTTATACATTGTTTAGCCACTGTTTTAAGTGTCTATTAATGTGTTCAAATTACAGCCAACTACAGACCTGTTTTACATTATACAGTAGTATCTCTCACAGTATACAGTATAGTATATACTTGTTTAGTATGAATTCATTAGACAGTACTGGATATCTAACTGCGTAACCTGGTGTCCGCCTAGCAACTGAAAGCCCAATAGGGCCATAAAACCTAAACCTAATAGCCTATCTCTGTGTGAACCCACAGTCATGCTGTCATCTCTATTTAGATTTCACTCAGTCAGTTGTGTTGACCAGCCAACTGTGTACAAAAAAAAAAGCAACTTCCTGATAATTCAACAAGCACTAGCCGTGTGAAAAGGTACTTTTCCATGATAGCATTTTTCAGAAGTCATTTAACTAGAAATTAATGCATAATTATCTATGGTTTTGACCTTGTAAAGACCTTTCTTAAAAATTCATCCTAATAGGTTGCAAATACATTGAATCAAAAAGTAGGTAGACCTTTATAAATCAAATTTTAGGCATTTAGGCCTAAAGTATATCTTAAAATTGTGAATGTATTAAACAATTATAACTTCAGTGGATTTAGCATTCTTTAAAAATAATGTTTAATTGATATGGTTATTTTAGTCATATATAATTTACCATTCTTCAATTCTTCAATTTATATTGGGTCCTAGGCAGCATACTGTAGGCTAAAATGTGTAGGCTATAGGCCAGGCCTGGGCAAAGTCAGGCCCGGGGGCCGGATGCGGCCCTTTGAGACATTCCACCCGGCCGGCCCGGTACATCAAACATTTTAAAAAATGTATAATACAACATAAAATTACTTGACAAGCTCTGCAGAATGTTACTTTATTTACTGAATATGGTGTTGTATAGGAATAGCCTATTTAAGCAAGTTAACAAAGTTAGCTATTTTGTGTTTTATTTTTAAATGCTGTACCATGTTGGTTAAAAAAGTGGCCCGCGAAGTTCTGATATCTTCGATGTGGCCCCCAAGTGAAAATAATTGCCCACCCCTGCTGTAGGCTATGCTATATATTCATTGACCAATACAACTCTATGGTCTATTCCAGGAATGGAAAATATGTATTAACTGAAGTTCAGTTAGCTGTCAAATACTGTTGTAGATTAGCTGAACCAATTGTTTTTCTCAACAAGACATGTTTACAGAGAACTGTGTTTCAATAGCACATGGACGTTCAAGTAGCAAACAAACTGTGAAGTGGGTTATCACATGATCTTAACAGCTTTGTTATGGTGTCAAGGCGAACATATCTTATCTATTTGCACAAAATACTTTCTGTGGCCAGTCAATTAACACTATTTTAACATACCTAAAATATATACATATTAAGCCAAGAGAGCAGCGGTATCCTACACTAGGCTTAAATTGCACAGGCTACTGCCACATCAGAGAAATTAAATATAAAACCACTCAGATTAATTGAGCTGGCATCCCTACCCTGTCACAACTGACATTTGTCTCACTAAACTGTCTTTGATTTTCCAGTGTTTCCTTCCCAGGACACGTTGTCTTTCAGTGATACGACCCTCACCTGAATTGCGCTTCCCGACCGGAATGTGCATTTATCCGCGTCTGTGCCCTCGTCGTCCAAGGAAGTCAGCGTCGGAGGACCGTATGAGTTTGAGCGACAAAAGTTGTGGAATAATAGCGAAGGTCTTGCTACAACTTTTCCAGAGAGGATAGATTATCCAAGATGTGAGGCATCTAATAGTGCGACACATTGGATGGCGGCGCCATAGTCATGTCATTAGATCGATTTACTAAACAAACTCATAGGGTGGGGATGTTAAACAGTAACCCGTGCCATAAAATCCAAAGGATCACCAGGTGTGTGTTTGTGTGCGTGTGTGCGTGCGTGCGTGTGTGTATTCATGTACCAAAAGAAACTAGCTTGAAAGAGTTAATGGTTCACGACATAATGGTCAAATAGTAACAATTTTAGACATGTATTTCTGTTCTGGACTATAGGCCCACATCACACTTCGACTGTGTAGGCTGTGCCTGTCTATGCAACATGGTCAAGGGTCTACAGGTTATTCAAAACAGTGCATTATTTAGCTTGCTTTTCAGATGCTACTCAAATGCATATGTATTAGGCTAAGTAAGCCTATTATGATAACAAAAAGCAAGACACATAACATTTACCATTAATTTATAGACTATATTCTATATATTTGCCTGAGGGACCTTTCTGCTTCATATTCGAATCAAAAGTTCAGAATTGAGCTTAAGTCTTACCCAAAATTGCTGTGCATAACACAGACCACTAGGTGGCAATCATGAAGTAAAATAGAAAGCAGACCCGAGGCCTTGTCGCAGTTTACAGTGTGCACATTTAACATGCTCTCACGTACACAAACACACAGGATACATATATATAGTAGTCTTAGCACATTATGCAGGATCCCTTCCCTGCAAAGGTGAGCATGTCCAAACAGGTAAGTGTGGTAAATGAGAGAAACAATTCATTGATATGCTCTTCGTCAAGGTGAGTAATGTAATGCAGGCGAAACGTCATGTAGGGTACAAAACAAAACAGCATTATTAGGGCAAAGCACAGGCTCTTCAGTTGCGCCCAAAAGTCCTGCAGGGATTTGCTTTTTTTGCCGTGCCTCCTGAATAAAACCACAACGGCATTAGACTGAAGGGCCGCTAACACAACGGACACCAGTATGATCCCCAAGCTGGCAGTGTAGTTCAGTCCCTTGAATTGTTGAATGTTATCGCCGAACTGGAAACATTTTCTGGTACCATTTGTTTCGTGTTCAGGGTTTTTTTCCCCATAGATGAAATGGGTAACGCAAGGGACCAGAACGAGTATAACTACCCACACTGCAGCGCTCACAAATAGGCCGTGCAGCTTCCGGTGGAACTGGATCTGCTCCGCTTTGCGGTAAAACATCGACAGGCGTATGATAAGGATGGTCACGTACAGCAGAAATGACATGTACAGGTGGACATGGATCATAATGCTGACGATTTTGCATGACCAGCGGCCCAAGGTCCATTCACCGGTGGCATAGTAGTAGATCCTAAAAGGTACAGTCAGGAGGAAAATGAGGTGGGTGAAGACCAGGTTGAGCACAGCGATGGTGGTAAGGGATCGTAGGTTGGACTTCAGGATGTACATTATCAGGACCATGCCGACAACACCGCCGACCAAAACCACAGAGTAAATGGCCAGCAGGAGCTTGTGAAATCGAGTGTCAGACCGTTCTCTGGTCAGGTTTGAAATCACTGTTGTTTCACTTTGGGTGGTGGTGTTGAAGAGGCTCATGGCTCGAACGGAAAGGTCTGTAATGAAGTGAAGAGAAAAATGAAGACGCCGTTTATATTTAGTAAATGCGCAGATGATTGAACTTTTGTTAGTAGGCTAGTGTATAGGCTTAGATCGCCAGACAATGCATTAGACCTATAGTCATTTTTATTTATTATTGTCATTTTATTGTTGTACAACATTGCACAACGAGATTAATGTGCATCATCTGCAGTGCAACATAAATATGATAAATAAAAAATATATAAACACAGTATAGCAGCATATACAACAATATAAAGCAGATCCCTAAAAACATTAAAAAAAACATCCACTCCTTCTGTTCAAATACATATCCTCAATAGTACTAAAATATTAAGTGTTGTACATTTAGACCACAGTTGAACCACAAATGGCACCTCTATATCTCTGCACGCACACTGCCTTTAAAAAAGGTGCTTATATCATAGGATTGCAGAAAATCCATTTCATACTGTCATCATACAGTATAACTTGCTTATATTTATGTTTATTTCTTGTTACCTTTTAGCCTAGTTTATTATTGTAATTGTTATTTTTAATGTTTGTATTCAAAGCCTATTGTAATTTGTCTTATAAGACTATAGCCTACTATTGTACACAAATGTAATAGGTACATATATTAAAATGATCCTATCATGAGGTGATTTAAATTAATGAACTAATACATGTATTTACATGAATAGTAAAAACGGATTGATACAACCGTAGCCAACACTTACCTTTTGCCGAATGAGACGTCTAGTGTCTGAGTACTGCAACTTCACCAAGGAGAGACCTGTGTGTCCCGTTTGCCAGTGTGAATGGATGGCTCTGTGTCTGCCCTGTGTGCATGTGAGGTTGATGTCTGTTAAACTAGTCCAGTCGTCACATTGAGTAGACGATCATTTGCATATGCTTGTGTGTGTATGGGTCTCATGGTGCAAGAGCCACAGTGCTGTGTTGTTTCCTGTCATGGGTCAGCTTTCACACACATGGAAGATTCAACTTTTGAACAGCTCAACAAACCTCAATGCTGGGAAAAACAATTAAATACAACTCTACCATTATTTTGTAAACTGCAGAACTGTGCAGTATTCAGTAGTGCTGCGTGCAGCCGTTTGTATGCAGAAAACCTGTCTTGGAGTAAAGGAAGTTGGGTAAGATATGATATAGGAAGTAATGTTGGCACATTGTGTTAACTCAATAAACAGTCCATCATCCAAACATATGCAATCTGTCGCTACAAAACATACAAATTATAATACAACATACAGTATATATTGGTTAAAAAAGTTACAAAAGCACATTTTAATCTATATGGTGTCTCTTTACGGTTCAGTTTGTCAGTTGGTTTTAATATGATATCAATCTGTACAGATACATGGCCAAGACAAAAACATGGAACTGCACATAGCTTTAATGTTTTACCTTGATATTTTGTAAGAGCACTAACTCTGGTTGATACAAGATACAAGAAGAGGACGTTGTGGCCATATTGTGGTGGTTTCTCTTTAAACTTCTACTGTATTGGGATACACCTCTTATATAATGAGATGTTCCATTCAGTCCCATTGCCAAAAAAATATGTAATTTACTTCATATTTCCTTTACAGAACAAAATATGCGGAATGCATTTATAGAGTCCTCTCCATGTCCTGCTTAGCTTTTCGACTATTGAAGCGCTGCCAAATGCTGCTTCTGCCCTCAGTCTGCTGTTATTAGGTTGAATTATTCATAATTACTTATTAGAATCATATCTAACTATAAAATGGCTTAACCAATCCAGTGTTGATAATATACTGTTTAGGTACATAGTACTGTAATTTTCCTACGTACATCCTACTGACTGACTTATGTTATATATTAACTTTATTTTTTTGCATAGGTGCAGAGAGTTGATGGTTCTGTGGTGACTCAGTCACTCCACAACAGGCACAGTGTTATTGAACGTTTCTAAAGCCGTCCATACATCTGTGTCATCAGGATGGAGGATAGTGCATCAAATGTGAGAAATGTACATTCTGAGATATGTCTATTTTGTTTGCTGTTTTTGCAGCCCGTTATGTTAGATTAATGAAATACATGTGAATGTTTTCTTAAATTTGTAAAGAAGCTGCCATGTCACAATATAGAAATGTGTATGTTTGACAGTCACTACACTCTAGTCTGAACGCATCAATGGGGATGCACTGCACCGGAGGTTTTTTGTTTTGCTTTCCAACTCCTCATTTGAGACCATCTCTACTGTGGAGCCCTTTCACCTTCCAAACCCACACACCTGAAATGGCGTCAGTGTCAGCAGATCTCTTTTGACGAATTGGACATTATAATTCATTCTCTTTGGTAAATGTATCAAGAAAAACATCAGCTAATTTACGTTCTTAAGTTTTGGTTTCCTAGTTGATGCTGTCTTTAAAAAAAGATAAACATTTTGCTGCTCACACGGGATTGTGACACTCATTTTGAAAAAAATAAAAAATAAATAATGCTCACTGATAACTACAGTAATGCCCATTAACCAATCATAAACCAACAATATGTCCCTGAGGTGCAATATGGCTTGCATCAGCAGTCAATAACATACCAGCAGTCAGTAAAATAAATACAATAATACAATGAAGAAATACATGCACGCATCTGTTGGTTTGGCAATCTCAATGTGAAAAACGAAAACAAAAAATGAATTGTGAATGTCTGCCATAAAGTTACCGAAGTTAATTTAAAATATCTTTGTTACCTGTACCAAATCAGAGACACATAGAAAAGCCCATGTCATCTTCCAGGACTCACAGCACCCTCATATGGAGAGTTTACACTGTTGCCCGAGGCCGAGATTTCACCAAACTATGGGTGCCATTTGAAGACTTTTATCCCAATGGCTGTTGGCTTTTCAAAAAAAATAGGAAAACAGTCTGTCCTATTTTAGGACAAAAATAATATGACAAAATAGGACAGGACCAGGACCTTGATGAGGCTTAAACTTTACATAGAGGCTTTATCAATCTGTATATTACAGCCCTCTGCTTTTAACTCCTGGTTAAAAGTGAAAAGAGGTATAAGAAATATTACTATTGATGATATGTCAAATTCCTCTATGTACTGCATTGTAGAGATATTTTCTGAAATGAATACCACTTTGTACCTGAAGGGGCAAGGCGAGTCTAGCTTACAGGCAGTAAACAACAGAAGAAGAAACCTGTGTGCGCATAGGAATCGTGCCTGATCGTCCCTGAGATCTACTGCCTGCTTACATCCTGTTGCTTTACTGTTGCAAGTAAATGAAAAATATTTCTTTCCACACACAAAAAAATATTGTGCATTGGAATCAGATAGAAAAGTATTTGAAAACGACCGCAAATTGCATAAGGAAGTGAAGTACGTCTGATTGAATAAGCCTATAGGCTTATATACTCAATGCAGCATATAGGCTATAACAAATATTCTATGTGAATCTGTTAATTACACCAACATTGTTCTAATGAATCTATGCAATACGTAGTTACAGCCCGATCAATATGCCCCGGCATGCGCTGCCAATGCACTTAAAAATGCAAACAATTTTATAAATACCAATAGTTATTTAATAACCAATGTAAATTATGAATGTAAACCACCTGTCATGCCCAAAAGTGACTGTCCGATACAAAGTGATCACCGTATAAAAAAGTGCATTGATGATTATATTCCCACATTTTTAACTGGTAAAAATTAATTGATTAATTATATACTAGGTCACAGAGTAGGTAAAATACTATAAATTAAGTATAATTTCTAGTCAACCACCATGTTAATTACTAGAGTCTAGTTTCCAAACATAAACAAGGATATTTGACATATCAAAGAAACATAGCGTACACATCGAAAATTATAGCCAATCATAATTTTATCCAGAAAAAAGCAGCTGCAGACTGAAGGCAATCACTTTTTGGTAACACTTTACAGTAATGGTACATGAATAAGCATTTATGAATGCTTTAATAACTAATGCATAAACAATAGTAAATAAATAAATATGTAATAATTAACTAAGTTATGCATTAATGTGTAACACATCAGCCATTAATAGTATATATGATTTACTATGAATTAAACCCATAATCATGGTTCAATTCCTATCTATATCAGATATTAATTAATGCAGTTAATTCATGTGTTAATTACCTATACATTTTTATTAATATGAGTCATGGATTTCAATTTTGAGTTAACAATTAATTGTTAAGTTGAAATCCATGGCTCATATTAATAAAAATGTTCACTCACAATGGCCTATTCCTTGACACATACACTCATCAGATGTTCTATAGTGTAAAAGGGGTTTAAATGCATAATTCTAATAAAGTATTCAATTATATCATTATAACATTATATCAGACGAAAATGAAAAATATATATGCAGTGTCATTCACATGGAATATTTAGCCTGAATTGAAATCTTACAGTGGTTATCTACATTCATCTACATATCTACAAAATTAGCTTTCTAAGATGATCAGAACTGCAGAAACCCAATCAACATGCATTGGCATGTCTTTGTGAGGTAAACATTGAATATTGTTTAGTGATAGAGAATATTAGACTTTAATGTTTAAGATCAAATACTCTTTAACAGAACATGGCTTATGGTT
>JAODUH010054223.1:0-43399 GCA_027564835.1 Typhlichthys subterraneus
TATGGTGCTGGTGAGCCTACATCGGCCATTAGCGCAGAAGAAGAAACTTTACGTTTGCCACTTGGTTTTGTGTTTTTCGATCTGCTGCGCGCTCCTGACTTGGTTGTGTTTTTCGATCTGCTGCGCGCTCCTGACTTGGTTGTGTTTTTGAATTTGTATCGTGTTTGCACCTGTCGGCCACCGTAGTTTTCTAGTACGTGCGGCATTGATATAGGTTATGTCATACATTATCAGGATGGACCTATGTTATGTGGAGCAATCATTACCGTAGTAAGGTACGGTTCTCAGAAGTAGGCAAATATGCATCTTATCATTATGGTCTGTAAATTCCTAACAGAGTTTGTACGGGTCGTATAGTGTTTACTTTACAGTAGTTGACGAGGTTAGCTTAATGTGCTAGCTTTGATAGCTACCGTACCGGGTAATAACAACTGCAGTAGCATTAGCCGGACGAGTGATCTTCATCGGTGGTGACTGACATTTATTTAGTGCATGCCAACTCCTAACATTGTGCCTGGCCACGACAGGTTTCAGCACTACAGTAATCTACCAACAAAGCCCCGCTAAAGCGAGGATGTTCCCCGGCCTGGCCCAGAGACCATGGCATGTCTTTTGCAGGTTGTCCCTGCATCACAGGACGTCCCTGTCCCACCATTCGACAAAGCTTCCTCAGCCGTTCTATGGTAAACGTCATATTTACATAGCCGTAGTTCAGTTTTACCATGTGTAAGTGTAACATGTTTCAGTGCACGTAAAGATTTGGCGCAGCTCACTGAGTGGTCTACATAGGTTGGGACCATGGAGCTACACGGGGCTTGTGGGTCAGTCTTCTGCACTGCCGTGTAGCCTCTCTAGGCCAGGTTCATCACTACTCTACCTCTGGCAGCAGTAAGGATGGCTCACCTCATAAACCAGGGCCTGCTAACGTCCCTACAGCAGAGAAGGTGCTGTCTGGAGCTGCCAAAGCCTTACCAGGTAACAGATTCCACTATATCTACTTTCTGTTTGCACAATAATATTAGTTGTCTTTTCTGCTACTATCCCCTTCACATCTAGTCTACAATGTGATTATACTGACTTGGTTGTTGTCTTAGGTTCATTATTACTTCAGGGGTTAACTAAAGCAGAGACAATCCAAGTAAAAGGTAATAATTAATATAACACTTACGCATGAATAATAACATATTCTATATCTGACATTGGGATGCAAAAATGGATGTGATGTCAGTGGGCAAACCCTTCTCGGACATTGTTTGTGTTCATGTGATCAGTGCGTGCTGTCCTAAAGAAGAGGGAGTATGGAAACAAATACACTCAGAACAACTTCATCACTGCAGTCAGAGCCATGAACGAGTTCTGTCTCAAGCCAAGGTGTGTCCTGAACAAGTTTGTTTCGTTAATAGTTGAAGTCAAGAAATCAGAATATGCATATTGTGTAGGTACTTTCTTGCTGAAGTTCTGGTAGGAAAATAAGATTGCAGTACAACTGACCATAACTGCAGAAGGGATTTCCTCTTGTAATATGTAAGCCCACTGCTGTTATTAGCTAACACAAGGTTAGCTAACTTCATTTTAACAACAACCCAATACTTCCCCCCACCCTGTTACGTACAGTGACCTGGAACAGCTAAGGCGGATCAGAAGACGCAGTCCTCACGATGACACAGAGGCTTTTACCGTGTTTCTGCGGTCAGATGTAGAGGCCAAGTTAGTAGAACATTTTTTATACCACTAATACCACCATTCCATTCAAGTAGCACCAATATAATACAGCATATATGTATGTATGTATGTATATATATATATTTGTATGTATATATATATATTTGTATGTATATATATATATATATATGTGTATATATATATATGTGTGTATATATATATATATATGTGTATGTATGTATGTATATGAAAGAAACTTTGTTTTATTTTTGTGACATTCAGAGCTCTGGATGTGTGGGGAAGTCCTGAAGCTCTTGGTAGAGAGAGGAACCTCAGGAAAGAGGTGGAAAAAGAGTACCAAGAGAGTAAGTGTTATGGTTTTGTTTTTTGTCTGATGCTACTTATTTATGTTATTTAATTGTTTATTATTATTTATACAAATGAAAAATGTAATGTCTATAATGAACATGTTAAGAATCTGACTGATTGTGTCCATTTTCTCTTTGCTTTTCAGATAGCTTCAGAAATCAGCAGTTACTGAAAGAATATAAAGACTTCTGGGGAAACACAAAGGTGAGCTATACACTTTTAACCATATGCATAGTGGATTCTGTACATCTTGCATGTCTGCAGCTTCCTTGCCCGTAAGTGCCTTTATTTACTCTGTACTGGGTGTATTCTGTGGTTTGACAGCTGTTTCTTTCATGTCACGTAGCCTCGATCAGGCAAGAGGACAACATTTCTACAAGGGCCAGGCAAGGTGGTGATGGTCGCTATTTGCATGTAAGTTGTTTTATATACTCCACACTTTGTTTAAACATAGAGCATGACTTTACCTAAGCCTCTGAGCTGGTCTAATCTAATCAGGCTATAGTCAAAGCATCAGGGTTTACTTCGTCAAAAGGTACATACTAAACACATACTGTCCACATATAATTATGTAATTGTCTTTCTGTACTGTTATTATATTATGAAATCTATCATATTATTCTGAACACAGTGTGCACCCAATCATTATTTTGGAAACATTTGTAGATAGATAAAATAAAACCAGCAGGAATCTTGTTTCACTTAACTGATCTCGTGGCCTATTGGATTAGGCTGATAAAGTTGAGGCATGTGGAGTCACATGCAGAACACCCATTCTCATTATGGTATACATTGCCTGCCTCTGTCACAGCCTATATGGTACTGGTAATTGACAGCTGCTGAGGTCTGAGCCACCAGGCTAAATAAATAAATCTTATTAATACATATTATACTTATAAATGCAGCTTATATACAGTGTATCCGGAAAGTATTCACAGCACTTCAGTTTTTCCACATTTTGTTATGTTACAGCCTTATTCCAAAATGGATTAAAATCTTTTTCCCCCTTACAATTCTACACACAAATACACCATAATGACAAAGTGAAAACAGTTTTTGAGAGGGTTTTGATCAAGGATGTCTGTGTACATTGTTGCATTCATCTTTCCCTCGATCCTGACTAGTCTCCCAGTTCCTGCCGCTGAAAAACATCCCCACAGCATGATGCTGCCACCACTGTAGGGATGGTATTGGCCAGGTGATGAGTGGTGCCTGGTTTCCTCCAGTTCAAAGAGTTCAATCTTTGTTTCATTAGACCATAGAATTTTGTTTCTCATGGACTGAGAGTCATTCAGGTGCCTTTTGGCAACCTCTAGGCGGTCTGTCATGTGCCTTTTACTTACTTTTACTGAGTGGCTTCCGTCTGGCCACTCTACCATACAGGCCTGATTGGCGGAGTGCTGCAAAAATGGTTGTCCTTCTGGAAGCTCTCCTCTCTCCAGGGAGCAACACTAGAGCTCTGTCAGAGTGACCATCGGGTTCTTGGTCACCTCCCTGACTAAAGCCCTGGTCCCCTTGCCCAGTTTGGCCGGGTGGCCAGCTCTAGGAAGAGTCCTGGTGGTTCCAAACTTATTCTATTTACAGATGATGGAGGCCACATTGGGACCTTCAATGCTGCAGACATGTTTCTGCAACCTTCCCCGGATTTGTGGCTTGATACAATCCTGCCTCGGAGGTCTAGAGACAATTCCTTGGACTTCATGGCTTGTTTAGTGCTCTGACATGCATTGTCAACTGTGGTACCTTATAGTCACGTGTGTGCCTTTCCAAATCATGTCCAATCAACTGAATTTGCTACAGGTGGACTCCAATCAAGTTGTAGAAACATCTCAAGGATGATCAGTGGAATCAGGATGCGCCTGATCTCCATTTTGAGTGTCATGGCAAAGGCTGTGAATACTTATATACATATGCTTTTTTAAATGCTATAATACATTTGCTATACTTTTCCCACCAATGTTTTTCCCTTCGCCATTATAAAGTTTTGTGTGTAGAATTTTGAAGAGAAAAACAAAACAATTTTATTCTATTTTGGAATAAGGCTGTAACATAACAAAATGTGGAAAAAGTGAAGCACTGCGAATACTTTCCAGATGCACTGTACAGGCTATCCACTGTTAGGCTATTAGACTTGTCACAGGCTATTAGACTTGTGACATGCCCTGAGTAGTTGTAGAGGAACACACAACCAGGAAGTAATCTGGTTAAACAGGTTATGGAACAGCTTATGATTTACTCCTCTGCTTTCTATTTCGATTACCGTGTTTAATGGTGCATTTTCGGTTTGGGCTTTTAACCCGATTCCAATATAATTATTTGGGTCCATGTAAACGCAGTTAATGTTATGTGATCTGTCATCTGTCTCCATAGCAATGGGCTGAACTTCTTCTTCAAGCTGCTGGCGTGGGTGTACACGGGATCAGCTAGCATGTTCTCAGAAGCCATCCACTCTCTGGCTGACACCTGCAACCAGGCTCTCCTGGCACTTGGCATCAGCCAGTCCATACGCAACCCTGACGCCATACACCCGTAGGTGCCAGCCAGCCAGCCAGAGTAGTTTCATCCTCTTCCGTTCATTAGCAATACGTCACATGGCAACTGTGATGAACGTCTGATCGACACTTTCTCTCTGACGTTCGGGATGTTTCGATATCCATTGGCTGTTAGCATTATCACTCACAAGTATGTCTCTGTATTTTCCGGTGAAACGATAGCACAGTGCTTTATTTACTTATTTAAAATGTTCAATTTATTTTAATCAGTAACAGTATGCTTCTAATTTAACATATTTACAATACCTGTAAAACAGCCAGACTCGGTTTTCCTCAATGCAAGTTTAACATCCGACTTGGTCATTGAGTTACCGTAATTTCCCGACTATTAACCGCAGGTCAGTATATATGTAATTTTTTAAAAATTACATATATTATACTATTAACAGCACCCATGTATTTACTGCAATGTATTCAATGTTATGTCATTGGGATGGAGGCATTATGTCAAAAAAGTCGGATACTAACCACTTCAATATTAGTATTGCTATCTAGGCTACGTAAATAAATTACTATTGTTTGCTACAGTGTTATTAACAAGCCAAATCGGCAACAAACAGCGTGGCTAAGAAAAAGGCGTTATTAATATATGTCTGTGCTTGCAGGAGATACGTGAATATGCTAAGTTATGTGTATTTTCAGTTCAGTTTGCCACCGCCCCTGTACTGTAGCGGTGGTGGTACCAGGCTTTTAGTCAGTAGGCTACTGGCAGGTAAAAACCAATGGCGCGGCCTTTAGAGAAGCAGGCTGCATAATCTCTTGGCGTGTAGATGTTATATTCTCTCTGATTAGTTTCTCCGTGCTTCTCTCAAATTGACCAAACTGCTTCCTTCCGGGTGCTACCCATAAAAAAAAAAACCTCCACACAAATTTCGTCCAGACGTGAAAACAACAAACCCAGCTCGTGGGAATATTGCCCACACACAAGAAGGGTGCCACGTGTTGTGGACTTATCTTCCCTCAACGTGCACCTCACGGTCACTACTCAGCATTATGCTAAAGAAAATGTAATACAACCGCGTGGACAGCTTTCATTGGGTTTAATTTAATGTTCTTGACATGACCTGGACTAATCAGAAACACTTAATATTTTTTCTACATCTGCTTATTGGAATGTAGCCTACAAAAAGTATGGGTATCTTTTTGTCAACAGAGTGGTAGCATACTATATGCTTTGTAGTAATATTAGAAAGATTTGTTTGTGTGCTATCATGGAAACCCATAGAAAATATTTGGAGTGCGAATGAATCAAGAACATGCGGCCTCCCGTCTTCGAGATACAATGGGATATAATATATTAACGTTTGAGGTCGCAGCGGGTTGTCATAAAATTATACATTTTTAAAATTAAGTTTCTCAAGCTTTTATTGTAGCCTACCAGACAGAATGCGTTAAATAGACTGACATGTTTATTGGACATAGCCTAAAGTTTGTATTATTTTTCAAAGAAATTACATGCATATCATTCGCCACATATGTTGTCTTAATTCATAAATAAAGTAGGCTAGGTTTATTTAGATACGGTTAATACATCTATCTTTTGGTTCATCTACATGGTTTGTTTACTGTTACTGTCCTCAAAAAGCATTGCTTCTGTGACTCTGCAGTATATTTGCCTTTCACACGAGAGGCAGGCAGGACAGAGAGCGGGATCCCAATTCACATGTGCAAAGCCCTCTATCTGTCTCAATCTGTCAGATTGTCCTACTACCATAGCAAAATAATTATTGTTTTGGATGTATAATTTATATTGCCGGATTACCTTAAAAAGAATAATAAAAATAGCCCAATGAGGGAAAAAAATGTAACCTTGTGTGTAGACCGCACCCGACTATTAGCCGAAGAGCTGCTGACAGTTTTCAAAATCAATGTATTAACCGCGGCTAATAGCCAGGAAATTACAGAACGCAGTTGGTCATCGTGCTCTGCAAGTCTAGGGATGGAGTATCGGAATGTGTGCTGGTGTAACGGGATGTGTGCTGGATGTGTGCTGGAGTTACCGGATGTGTGCTGGAGTTACCGGATGTGTGCTGAATGTGTGCTGGGGTAATGGGATGTGCTTGGGTATAAATATAAAATATTAAGTGTGGCTAATAATCTTGTATTGTTGCTAGGTTTAGCACTAACATTATCATTTTGGAAGCTCATTTCTTTCCCCCTGTTTTTGTTTTCAACTGTGGCTAATTATGTTTGTAGTAATTATTTTGCCATGACCTCTTTGTGGATTTCCAGGTATGGCTTCTCCAACATGCGCTACATTGCATCACTCATTAGTGGAGTGGGCATCTTCATGATGGGAGCAGGACTCTCCTGGTACCACGGCATAATGGGGCTATTGCACCCACAGCCCATGGAGTCTTTGCTATGGGTGAGTGTTAACATAGCCTGCAATGTAATGCAATATAATATAAAGTCATGCAACACAGCATACAATGCAATATATTATAGCAGCAAAGCCTATAATATAATGTAGTATAGCAACATAGCCGACAATATAATGCAATTCTGCAGCATAGCCTACAATGTAATGTATTCTAGCAACGTAGCCGACAATATAATGCAATGAAGTAACATAGCCTACAATGCAATGCAATGTAACAACATAGCATACAATGCAATGCAATATACATTGCCTACAATGTAATGCAATATAATATAATGTCATGCAACATATCATACAATGTAATGTAATATAGCAACATAGCCGACCATATAATTAAATATAGTAACATAGCATGCAATGTAATGCAAAATAGCAACATAAACCACAATGCAATGTGTATAAAATGCACACAGTCTAGCTGCCGTTCAGGAAAGTAATTTCTTCTTCTTACCTCTACAGGCCTACTGTATTCTAGCAGGCTCACTGGTCTCTGAAGGAGGTAAATTACACAGTAAAATCTCTTAGGCAGTGACAGTTAGGACTATTACAGTAGGGCTGGATGTGAGCATGTTTGAGCAGGATGACTAACTCCTACTATTACTACAATTATATACTTTTAATAGACCCTTTTCATGCGCAGAATACGTCGCACCTGGAATGGTCATAGGTGGGTAAACAACAGCAGGCAATATGGAAATGTTTTTTAAGTCTGGCGATATATTTATTTTTTCTACATTTAAGAAGGATTTTGCCGTTCGCCACCCCAGATAATACTATTATAGTAGCTAAGGGTACAGTACCGTACTGTACTGTAAGTAAATGAGGAAAAGAGAGGAGCCTAATCCATAGATACATTTTTAATAATGTGACAAAATTATCTTAACTGCCATTGCAGTTTATATGGTTGGATGGATGGTTGGTTGGGAGACTGAAAATATTCACAGACAAAGGTGCTGCCTGTTAATAATTAAATAACGTAGCACCAAAGTCTCGTCTAATGTTGACTACACATAACCTTCTGAGGTCATGATTGTTTGAATATTTGTGGAAAGCAAGGTGGGGGCGTTCATATTTAGAACATTTGTTTAATACTGTGTGTAGTACCTCTTGCCGCTGCTACTGTTTACCCATCTATGATGGTTCTATTGTGCTCAGTCAAACAGCCTAAATTGTGATGATGCCAAATGAAGGTATACATGTGCTTCTTTGCCTCAGCTACACTGCTAGTAGCCTTCAATGAGATCAAAAAGAGTGCCGCTCAGCACGGTGTCTCTTTTTATGAATACGGTACGTTGAACACGAATTATCAGAGAGCGCCATTAATGTCCTGTCCCACTACATTGTTTTGCTTTTTAATTTCTAGGTGTGATCGATGGGCTTTGTTTTTGTATGCGCAGTAATGCAGGGTCGAGACCCTAGCACCAACGTAGTGCTCCTGGAAGATTCTGCCGCTGTGCTGGGCGTCATCATGGCAGCGAGCTGCATGGGGCTCACCTCTCTCACAGGTGCGAGTCCAATGTTCATGGTGTAAGAATGTGTTTGGTGTGCAGATGTTGCATGTACTACGTGTGTTCACTGGGCGTCCTTGTTTTGTTTTCCACCCATCCCCGTTGCCAGGCAACCCGTACTACGATAGCATCGGCTCCCTCGGTGTGGGCACCCTGCTGGGCGCCGTCTCGGCCTTCCTCATCTACACCAACACGGAGGCTCTGCTGGGCCGCTCCATACAAGCAGAGCACGTGCAGAAGCTCACGGAGTTTCTGGAGAACGACCCCGCAGTTAGGTGCGCTAAAACAAGCGAACCCCCTTGCCTGTTGTCGTATGGCTGTCGGGCCGGTTTGGAGCACGTTTGATTACGAAACCCTGGCCACGCCTCCCTTGAACAAGTGAATCTAATAGGCCTGCATAGTGTGTTCATGTACACTGCCACACCACCATGTGGCCAGGGTGTCCGTTGCGTACCTCGCCAGCACCCACATGTGTATTCTGTTCACACGCTGGAACTTTGTTAAGACCGTGTTCTAACAGCAGACATCTTTTCTGAGTTGTATCATGGTGACTCAACCAACATGTAAAAGAGCAGCGCAGGGATCTCGATTGCCTGATGTTGACAGAAATGGTAGATTAGGTGGAAGCCTCTGGCAAATGATAGGGCTGTGTTTTGCTGCTTGGTTTCCCTGAAGTGCTGCTAGTGTTGTAGGGCACATTTCAAATGTGCATTTTGAGGTTATATAGGATTGCATAAACATTTGGAGGTGCTCGTGACGCAATAGGAAATGCGCCTTCTTGCTCTAACTATTGAATATACTGTGAAGGAAAATGTCGGTTATCCTCTGTTTTGTTGTCATATAAAGACTATTTAAAGGATCCATGAATTCATCCTCTAACTAGGGCCATCCATGACGTGAAGGCCACGGATATTGGCCTTAGTAAAGTACGCTTCAAGGCTGAAGTTGACTTTGATGGACGGGTGGTGACACGATCTTACTTGGAGAAACAAGATATTGACCAGATCCTCAACGTAAGCCGTTTTCCCTCCTAGCCACGGCTGTATGTGTCATGGGTGCAGTATTTGACTAAAGTGCCCTGTGTGCTTTGTGTGTTCTTTTTCTGATTAACTGGGTCATCAGGTGGCCCACAAATAATTACTTCATTACATAAAACTGACTAGCTAGCTACCTAGCTTCAAGCACAGATAAAGTAGCAGCTTTTAATTATACTGTTTGTTCATGTTCTCTGTGTGTGTGTGTGTGTGTGTGTGTGTGTGTGTGCGTGTGCGTGCGCATGCCGGCCTGTGTGCAGGAGATTCAGCAGGTGAAAAGTCCTGAGGAGCTGGAGGTGTTCATGCTGAAGCATGGAGAGAACATCATTGACACCCTTGGGGCTGAGGTAGACCGCTTAGAGAAGGAGCTCAAGGTATTAAACTAGCCCAGAAACCCCTAAAGTAGAATGCCTGCATTCAAAACTTTGCTAGCAGCCTCAAATATTATTGGATACTAAAGGTGCCTTCACATGATAAGATGCTCTTCGCTCACCGTGAGGTAGGGCACAGAGTATACAGAGAGCATAGAACAGGTCTACCATGTCTCTAGGCAACGAGGACTCTACGCTACCAGAGTTTGAAGAGCAGACACCCGCTAGCTAAACCCCTGCTAAACAAGAAATATATTTTTCTAGCGTTTTAAGAATACACATTATTATTAGTCGTCTCCACTTTAACATCTGATGATAACCATTAACCAATAATCTTAGTCAGGATAAACTAACCCTTAATCTTACATTTGAAAAAAACTGATGACTACTTGACAGAACCAGGGTATGAATTCTTTAATTTCTATCAGTCAAATACAGCTGTTACCTGTGTGCGCTTTGAAAGCTTAGTGGCAACTCGGGTAAAAGTTTAAACAATTTGAACTTTGAACCTAGAGCGTGGCACTAGACATGCACAATGCCAAGGGTGGCGGTACTGCATAGTTGGGCGACGCCACTCTCCACAATAGGAACGTTTTGCCGCTTATCATGTGTAAGCACCTTGTGTCTTGAAAGGCGTCTCCCAAATAAGATGTACAGTATTATTAAATATTAGTCTTCCCTAATTGGAGGGAAAATACTATTGTGTGTGATATTTGTTGTTTTCTTTCTTCCTGCAAACAGCAACGGAACCCAGAGGTCCGTCACGTCGATTTGGAAATTCTGTAATATCTGATAGATTTCCAGTGACAGGACGTCCAGCTGCAGGAGGTTTAAGTGACTCGGGTCTTTGGAGGGGGGGGATGGTGGACTAAAGCCCATCTCTCCATTAGCTCTTTGAGCAATTCCTCCCCAAGTCTTACTGTTGAATAGAACAGAGTGGCGTATACAGACAGTGTTGGGAATTATAAATTCAACCATAATAGCTAGTCTGCTATCATTCTGTTGAGAGGAGAGGACCTTCTCCATGGAGGTATATGTGACAGCTCTCTCTCATTACTCTCATCCGTATTTACATAAGACCAGCTTGACTTAGGCAGGTATTGCACTGACCCTGTAAAAATTCTTCCTTGTCTTCACATTCCACCATGAATGTGATTGGTTTAGACTGAAATTATGACACACAAATGATAATATCTGTCACACCATCTGCCACGTTTTCACTGTGCTAGACTTAGCCTGGAACGACCATGTTAGTTTCACATTTTTTGTATGTATATATATATATATATACCCCCCACTCCAACCACAGGTACTAACGAACCTAACTGTCTTAGCTATTAACTCCTGGACATTGATTGGCAGGTGATTCTGACTAATGGTTGACAGAGTTCCCTGTATGCAAATAAAATCCTAGCAGCAGA
Source organism: Typhlichthys subterraneus (assembly GCA_027564835.1). NCBI lineage: Eukaryota > Metazoa > Chordata > Actinopteri > Percopsiformes > Amblyopsidae > Typhlichthys > Typhlichthys subterraneus. The sequence continues at coordinate 11,301 of JAODUH010054223.1, forward strand.
ACTTTCCAATCAAAATGACCAGGCTATGCTAGACCCACAATAACAGTGTAAAGGAAACCAGATGTCAGGACACTCGATTAGCCAAAGGTTTTACTAGATGAAATGTGTATGCAAATTTCACTATCTTTCTGTTAAGATAGATCTAAAGATGGCATATTGCTGTTAACATTACTTTGATACAGCTATGAATTAGTGTTCATAGAGACTAGTATTACATTTTTTATTTTATTTTTTACTTTTATTGGAGATATTTTGGTGGTTAAGTGAGTGGATTGGATACAGTTGAATCTAACTAGTATCAGGTTGGTGAAAAATATGTCAGCATTTCATATGAAGAGCACATCACTTGCAGCTATTTACAGGTTATTAAGAAGACAATTTAATAGACAGTAAAACAAACCCTGAAATATCTATAAAAATGCAATTTGTTCCAAGAATATGATGTGAACAATGTAATCATAGATATCCCCACCCCCTCCCTGTGCTAAAATAAATTGTGTGTAGGCAATGTTACATTTGAACTGTCCATGCATCACAGCTTGTTCTTTGCTAGCTGTGCTGAACTCTCGCCACATTCTCCCAGTGTGTTTTCACTCTATTATTTTCCAAAGACGCTGTATGGACCCCTTGCATGTGGCAAACGCACAGCCCTTCTCCAACCAGCCAATACATTTATATAGCTCTAACATCTCCACAGCAAGCGCCTTCTTGGTTGGTTTGTTGAATGATACAGAATGGTCAGCACTGATGTTGAAACAATTGAAGTCTTTTTTCACCATACATTTTCTTAATGTATTAAGAATATTATTCTTATTGTTAATTTGAAGGGTGAAATATTTTTATTTATTAATTAATTAAATAATTTATGATTCTTCCATCAATTTCTCAAAATATGTCCTATTTATTTTCTGCAGTTATGTGCATTCAATGTGCAGTCAGTAGCCTGGCTATTTTCTGCACCCAGACAGGTTTTTGAAGAATGCAGATTTTCTACCTGACAGTCTTTAGCCAGAGATCGAAAAATATTTTTCTTCAGGATCTTGACTGCAGTTGTTCTAATTGTTTGGGTTGTATATATACTATATATTTTTAAAGTTATTCATTGGTATTGCCATTTGGTTAGAACAATGTAACTTATGCTGAAGGTCATACAATACATTACAATTAATTTATTAAAATCGTTCTCAAATTTGATTTGCAACTGAATGTGTTGATCCTATTGCTTCATATATTGCGCTAATGTACAAGACTAATAGGATAGGCTTGTTATATTGTGTAGTTAGGGCCTTTTCAATTTGAAACGTTAGTACCATCACCATCGTGACAAATATCGTATAAACAACACCTAAATGCTTTATCCACATTTCCTGTTCAAATTGGTGATATAGCCTAATAAAATACTACAATACAATACAAGTACATTGGACAAGGTTACTGGGTCGTTGTGGATGCGTAAGGCTAAATGTGAGGTTTATAATGTTTTTATCGTCATTGGACTCGTTGGAATTTGAAGAGGAGTCCATTAGATGGAGCCGTTGTAAGAGAGAAAGGGCGCAGCAGCCTGTACGCTGACGTCAATAAAAACATCATTTTCAACCAGTCTGCGCATTGACCGACCATTGAAAACATTACGCGCAGCATCGCGGCAGGACCCTGCTAAGCTTTATCGCATGAAATTAATACTTCGACGGGTCTGGAGCATGGAAGAAAATGGAACACATGGCGTTGCAGGTTTTTAACCATTAAATGTTGTCTAACATTGGGTGTTGCGCGCATATCAGTGTCATGTCTCGTCATACCATTCCCAAGTCAATTGTGCCCGTGCCTACTGCCCATCTCGTTTCTTCCATGTATCCCCTATACAGGTAACTGGGTCGTTTTTTCACTTTATTATAATCAACAACCATAACCATTTAACTGATTATTATCGCATAAGATTCGTGCGTCGAGGCGCGCCCGTCAGATGTAGCTCAAATATTAAATACAGAAAATATTGCATCCACACCCAACGTAGCTAATCGACATAATTGTTTTCAGTATGAATGATTTGTATATCTTATTAGATTGTGTTGACATGCTCTATATTTATATTATTGGTAAGAGTTTGCATGTTTCCTTGTGTTTTTACCTTTTTCTACCCTATAGGCCTATCTAAAAGCTTCCAGGTGGGGGCGCAGTAGACCTTCCCTGTTACGGTCTGCTTTTTCTCTTAATTTTTCTCGCTACTATATCGCAGTACCAGACACCCAGCCAGCACCATCGTTCTTATGCTGTAATGGTGTTATTTTTAACACCATATTTATGACCGTGTCACACGAACGCCAGCAAAATAAAATATAGCCTCCTTAGTGGCTTAATGTCTTAGTGTATTCATGTTCAAAAAAATGTATTAACAGTCAATTATTTTCCCGTAATTTAAACGCAGGTGTGGGCGGGGCATCTAGAAGAACAATCCAGGGAATTTGATGACAAGAATGCCTTGGTGGAATTCTAAATCTTGCTCTGGACCGTTAGCCTCTTTACAGTGCTGCCTTGTTGAGTCATATTCAAGCAGCATTGTACAGGGCTATGATGGCACAGAGCTCTTCTTCAGTTTCTCCTCTTTCCAATATGCATCCAACAAATTACTTAATCTATTTAAATAAAAAAATAGTAGATTTACATTACATTTATCCTTTACATTAATAAATAATATGTATACTATTATATATCCATTTAATAAGAGTGCTTTGTAATAAGCTGCCCTCTAGGCTACAAACTATGTGATGTGACATTGTAATTTCAATTAAATTTAAAGTCAAACAGCTAAAAGGGTTTAGCCTACATGATCTTTGCTCTTAATTATTTAAAGGAAACTAAACAGTAGTCCATACTACATTCGCCAATACATTATTAAGCTAACTGTATTTTGTTATCTGTTTGGAAGTAATCTAACTGAAAATATGCTATTAAAGATTTTACTTATTTTGATATTTAGTTTTCTTCTGTTTTCTGTCTCAAATGTTTTTTTATTGTGCCACAGTAAGCATTCCTCCTTTTGCAAGATACAATAGTTATGCCTTGTGGCCTGCTGACTGTAAACTGAATCCTTAAATGTGGAATCAACTATTTTAAGCGTTGTAAATACTATTTTTTTCAAAATCAACTGCAAGCTGCCAGTTCAGCGTGTTTCTACACAGTCTTTACTCTGAAAACGGGAACACAAACAAAGTGGTGCAGACCGCAACTACACAACACTATCCCAGCCACGGCAATGTGTGAATAATTTTGAGGGGATGGTCTGAGGGAGCACCCTATATGACATTAAAGGGAGAAGTGGTTTTGTTTTGATCAAGTTCAAATATCAACAGCCTTTCTCTAGAATTCCTGACTGCACCTTTAACTTTTGCATTACATTTTTGTTACTCCGTTGCCTTCAGCCCTGTCTGATAAGAGATCCTAGTCACGACAAATGATCAGACTGGATTAGGTTCACCAAAGGTGACGCTGGTTCAGGAGTGTGGCCATACACTAGAGACAATGCGTTCCCTTTTGCAGTGACCTAAGATGCTCGGATACTATGTTCTTGTGTAAAATGACCCGAACCAATTCAAAGTCTTCACCGTGACATACTGAAGAGAGACGCCATTCAACAAATCCCATTTAACCATACAAGTTATTACAAATGCTGTTTTATTGACAATGCCCATGGAGGAAAGTCCGTCTGTGTGTGTGTGCGCGCATGCATGCGTGAACATTATATACTGTATATCCAGACTTAGCAGTCCAATGGTGGGACTTTGTAAGAGCCAGGGGTAGGGATTGAGTGGCTCAGGCACTTAATATCCTCACTGGCTGCAGTTAGGACATGGCTGCAGGCCATTCTCATTGCAGGAAGTGCACTTCAGGGCTTTGAAGGAGTCCGTGAAGCAGTTGCGAAACACAGACATCTTGCTGCCATGGCACATGGGACATGGGATGAAGGCAAAGCCTCCACAGCTCTGGCAAACATGTGGCTGCTGTACCCTCTAGAAATACAACAACAACAACAAAACCTGACTTATTTCTGAATTGAAATAACCAATTTAACTGCTTATCAAAAGATCAGTTGATAATTATATATAATAAGGACGAGTCTATTGGCCTGATTTCATATTTTGTTTGGTCAACGTGACATATTTGTAACTTGAAATAACCGATATTATAGCTGCTTTTACCAAAATATCATTGATAATTGGTGCTTTTTTTGGTTAACAGCCTAGGTTAGGTTGCCTAATCTAAAATTGTGGTTGGTCGTATGTATGCTAACATTATGCTCCATCATATTTGACAATATATCGTCAGTGTACAGCTGTCTAATGTTCTTACATTAGGTCAGTGCTATTCAACTCCAGGTCCTGGAGGGCCACACCCTGTATGTTTTAGATCTCTCCCTGCTCCAACATGCCTGATTCAAGGTTGTTAGAAGCCTGATAATGACCTGTTCATTTGAATCAGGTGTGTTCGGGCGGCCCTCCAGGACCGAAGTTGAATAGCCCTGCATTAGGTCATTAGGGAGCATGTAGAGGTCAGATGTCTTTCTCAGGGATTCCCCTGTGCGGTAAAACCTGCACGGTACTGTATGTAATACTACCCTGAATATCATGACCAACATAAATATACAGTATTCTTCAGGTACACCCAAATACACTAATTATTTGGAATTTTTTACAAAATAAATCTATTTTGCAAAGGATGTTTGACTGCTCACAAATAAAATGAAATTGAGTATTTACAGTGCAAACCAGTATTTACTGTATGTAGCACACATGTTGAAAACATACCTCAATTTTTGTCAGAAGATCTTGAAGTTCTCCTGATTCATTCATATCTAGTATCTTCTCAGCACCCTGCAAAGCAAGATGTATGCCAGTTGGCAATGCTTTCACACACCCAAAGGTGGTCCAGTAAGCCCTATAACCCAGATAATCTCCCCATACATAAACATATATGGTTTGTGTATGTACAGAATATTCTGGCCAATCTTACCCCAAGGTAGTGTCCATCAACGAACACAACTGGTAACGAAGGAGGTTCTCCAACACGTTTGCAGCGATCCTCCAGATCTTTGCCAAATTCGTTGTCTAGGGCGCTGTCCCGCTCCACAAACTTCACCCTGTGGTTCTGAAAGATCTTTCGCACCAGCTCACAACGCTCGAAGGTGGTCCTCACCACACGGAAGCTTGTAGTGTAGATCACTATTTGCCCAAACTCCAGAGATAGTTCTGGCTAGAATGAAGATGATGCATGGATATTTAGAAATTACACTTTCAGATTTAAATGACTTTTCAATTGCCACCCTTTTTACACGCTACAATGTTTAGCTTTTCGGGTCAACAAAAACATTCCTATAAAATAACAGCTTCAGGCAAAACATTAGTTATAATATGTATACATGCTAACATATAAGCGTTGCAACAGGTGCTGGTATGGAAAATATAATTGGTTTAGTCTACCTAATATTAACCTACTTAACCATGACCATTATAAACCCATAAGCATATCAACTTCACCCTTCAATTGAGATTATGCAAAAAGACCATATATATATATATATATATATATATATATATAATATAATATATAAATTGGGGAAATAGGGCAAAAATGGGGAAATTAGAAAGGGAAGTGCAGAGAGTTCATTAAGCTGATGAGCTTTTCTTGCAACCCTTAACGTCTGTGTCATTAATCTTTAATTGCCCTGTGACCCCATCTTCTTTTGAATGCTTTTTTCTTGTAGCTACCTGTAACCAGAATTCTGAGAACAGTTGGTGTAGGCTACAGTACATTATAGGCATTAGTGATGTAGGCTCCAAAGTTCAGATCATATGCCAGCAGACTGGTACACACTAAAGAAATAGAAGTACATAATGCACTTAATGGTACATATGCTTGATGCAGGGGAGATACGATTTTGAGAGACAATTGTGTACCCTTTAGTGTCTTAAAACCTTATCCAATCATACCAATCATACGTAGGCTACAGTTGTATACATATGGCCTCCTAAAGACCAATAGTGTACCTTTTAGGAAGCATTCTTCAAAAGTACAGAATTCTTGTCCGCTGTCATCATATAATGTTACTAAGGCTTCACAGCAAAAATGCAAAAACATCTTAATCAAATACTTACACAATGAGACTTTGGAAGATTTTCAAACAACACTTGGCCTGCACTGACTTTGTGCTTGACACCCCTGACAGTTCCATTTTTACTCAGGATGTTGACCCTCTTGGTTTTGAACGTCCGGTCTTTGGTGGCCCCCATGTACACAAGCAGATCATCTGGCTCACTCTCGCTGTCGTCCAGCTCAGAGCCCAGGAGCCCGCCCATGAGCCCACACAGGGGCCCATTCGCCTCTCCACTTGTGGACGGGGTGCTGGCCCGGTCCGCGTCTGAACTGCTGTTGCAGTCTGAATCCAAGGAGTCCGTAGGCCCGTCATCCTTGTAAATCTCCTTTAGTACCCGGCCGCTGTTCCCTGAGGCCACGCGGAACCTCACACGCTTCGGCTGCTTCTCCTCGGCCTGCATCGACGCGGTGCCCTGCATTAGAATCCCAGCTCCAGATTACATTGTCCACAACGCTGCTGTCCCGGCCGGTGGCTCTCATTCGGATCTAGGCGTGAAGCTCAGGCAACCTCAGACTATTTTTGTTTAATCCTCGCTGTAGGAGCACTTCTGAAGCAGACAGCATCTAAGCTGCCTTACAGTGCGACACGGTACACAATAGTAAATAATGTATGTAGATCTACCATGGCAACCAAGCAAGCTATCCTCAAGTAAGCTGATAGTTGGCTTTGAATTATTTATCACAATTTACACAGTTTTCTCCAAAGCATTGTCAGAAGTGTGTTAATGGTCCAACTCATACAAACAAACGATTAAGCAATTAATAAGAGGTGTAAAACATAATAGGTTGCTTTAAAACCAATACAGGCTTATGGTAACTACAGTATAGTAGACCAGTCCTATTTTCAAAATGTTACTTTCCAAGTAAATTGGCAGTCTAATCATATTGAGCCTATGCTATGTGTAAAAGAAAGCCATACATGCTAGCCTACCAATAACACATGACTTCTTTATATGGATATCTTTATACCACTAGAATTAGACATTTGTATCTTGACTAACACATGCTATGTCTAACTTTCTTTTGTGTTGTGGCTGTGACTTTAATGACCTTGAGCTTTATGTCTGACTTCCTGGCATTGTGTCATGATTCGGCATCTACGCACATCAATGGATGACATAAGGACAGCCTCTAGGCACTCTGGGCGTGGTGTGGTGAATCTACCGCTACGCCCCCACGCGTGACAGAGAGAGGGCAGGTGTTCACCGGCCGTCCTAGACTGCTAGCATAGCACAGCAGAAGTGGACTGGATGGATAATGTGTCACGGCGGCGACACAATACGCGCTGTGTGTCCGCAGAGACGCCTCGGCTGGTTCCTGTGTGAGAGGTCATGAAGTGGCTCACAGGAAACACGACACGCAGCCGCAGTGGTGACAACACCCCTCTGCTTGAGTAGCGCGGTTGGAGCTCGTTGAGAGGACAGGGCAGTCCTTTAACGTCCTCCAGTGCACTCCAGTTCCCTGTCCTATACCGTCTCCTGCTGGTAAAGACTAACACCAGACCAGTGGCTCTATCTTGGCTTTACTGTGCATCCTGAGGCTACGGTAGGCTATATTGGCATGTAGACCTACTCATCTTGTAGCTACAATTGATCTAAATTGACCTGTATGTCTTTATAAAGTTAGAACAGCTATTTGAATTCAATGGTTCATTGCATGCCATTTCTAAAATAAAGATGGGTAAAATTAGTTGAACATTAATCTTGAGAATTAGCTGAAAAGTCAGCATTATCTTCTATATAAATACTTTTAAACCTGCAAACCTGCAAACCTTTATATTGTACGAGCAAATATTGCCTTATGTAGCACCACCAGAACTACACATTTCTGCCCGTGCTCACTGTTTATGTAGGAAACATACAGCAGCTGTCTTTGTGTAGGAAGGTGCATTGGTCTGTTAGGGGTAGAGCCACATATTACTCAGAAGGAGGGACATGTACTGTAGTACTCTGAGTTTCAAACCAACTGGCTTTGACCAGAGACTCTGGACACAACCTACTGAGGAGTGTTAGTATGCCAATTACTATTGCTGAGAACTGCTATCTGTAGTTCAGTGAAACACGCCCACATCATGCTGAGTCAAGGAGCCATTTTATCTCATTAGAGCACATCCAGACAAGAGGCAACTGTGATGGTCTGCACACCCAATATGTCTAATCTCTCAGCCCTCAGCAATAGTGCAAATGCTTTGGCAGCCACTTCAGTTGCAATTAAAAAGCCATTCACAGTGATAACGGCTGGATTAGACCTCATTACACCTCACCAGTGATTCTCAGGTCACAGGCTTGTGTTTTACTTTGTGACCCAAATACAGATGCACCCCTCACTACAAGTACTACAAAACAGTATAGCCTATAGTATATGCTACTATATTTATAACATTGATTAGTGTTAGCTAAGTCAGAAACAGGAGAAAGTTTTATTACCATTCCGATATAGGTATTGACGACCCTCTAAACATGGAGAGAATTGCAATAAACACAGAAGGCATAAATAGATCACTAAGACCTCTTTAGATAGGTCAAATTGTCATTGTTACACCTTTCCGGGAACCATCACTTTATCATGCTGGAGAGGTTTGGGTGCCCCTAAGAACATGAGGGCTGTATTGTCTGGAGCCTGGTGCTCCTGGTAGGGCCTTCCAAGGCAAAGTGGTCTCAGGGGAGGGGCCAGACTAAGAATGGTTCAGAAGACCCCCATGAATGGCCTGGGAACGCCTCGGGATCCCCCAGTCAGAGATTGCTAATGTGGCCCGGTAAAGGGAAGTTTGGGGCTCCTTGCTGGAGCTGCTGCCCCCGCGACAACTCCGGATGAGCGGGAGAAGATGGATGATGGATGGATGGATAGATGGATGGATGGATGTTATTGTTACAGGGATGAGTGCAATGTAACTGCAGCATTACCAAGAGGGCTGGCTGAAATTCAGTTAAAGACAGGAATTAAAGTGTCTGTCCTTGCCCCTTTGAAAACAATAGCTATGTTGTCTGCTGGACTCAATCCTCTCAGTGGGGTCTGCCATTATTTGAGACAAAGTCATTCAAACCCTGAGGAATATGGATCATATCCAAAGCTCCCAAATAGGCCGAACTGATCCCTGCTGCGAAAACTAATGAACAGGTTTAATGTAGGTCTTAATTTAGTTTCTCTCCAAATTGTTTTTTTTTTACTCTTTTAAATGTAAAATTAAAGTAGGTAGCAGAAAACCGAACAATGATTTCAAAAGTACGTATTCACATGGGAATTACACTAGCCTATAATAACGCAGAATAATAATTTAAGGAAAACAATTGAATACACCAGCAAAAATAACATAATCTTTACTTTGTGTCACACACATGCTGTTTTATTACAATAACTGTATTTGATACATATTGTATTATATAGCTTGTATACATTGACCGATAAGCATAATTACAATTAAATGGTCTTTTTAAGTCTGTACCACACATCAATAGGTTTTATACAGTTGATTTTTTAAATAGTTATATAAATAATTGAAAAGATATATAAAACACATGCACACTGCTTGGTGTCAATCAAGGTTTTGACATGCAAAGAAGTATTATTTAGGCTGCTAAAACATCAAACCATCACACACATAACATTATTGAAGAGGCAGGCTTCTTGTTGCTGTTGCCTAGCAACCTCAGGAGCCACAGACCCAATTCCCCTTGGTGGCATGCTGATGTGGAATTAGGTGTGGAGAGAGGGAAAGAAAAGGAAATCTTTGATAAAAGATACATCTCTTATGTGCAGTGTCAGGGTGTAGCCAAATATAGATGTTGACGTATTTAGTTATTCATTTAATTGAATTCTATTCTCAATTTACGTTCTTAAGCACACTAGAAATATTGCAGGGGAATGTTGTGAAAAGCTAGGAATCTCCAATGCAGCGTTAAAATGACCAGAACAAACATTGTATAGTGCTCAGGATGAACTCATCCATGGCTAAAGTGATTAAAGTTGAATACACACTGCAGATGTCCAGCCTAGACGACTGTACTGTATGTCGCTGCAGTTCTCAAAGGCAGCTGCAGTGGTGCTGGTGCTTCATGGATACTGTATTCGGAGTGATTAGCATGTACACTGCAGTGGGCCTGAACTTTGATGTATTTTTAGGCTTTTTCTTGCACGGGTAGTGGTTGTGTTTGATGTTATGAACAAACTGATTAGCCTAGATACAAACACTATTGATGATTTGATGAAGGCTGTACTGTAAATCGCCCTGGATTAGGCCTTCTGCTGAGCTGTCTTTAGACATTAATCACATAATGTGGGATAGATAGGCTACCCTAATTCCAGGATGATCAAATCCACGTCTGAAAAACAACAATTTATTTTTTTAATAGACCCTTATTTCTTACAATGGGAAAATACAATAAGGTAAAATCTGCATAGCTGATGCAGTGTTCAAGAAAAAAAACCCCACATTTAATGTTATTTTAGTTTGTATATTACAACTGTTATATCAACTGACAGTGCGCTGCTGTAAAGGCGAGTCTTCGCGAGATCTCGATCACGCTAGAATTAGGTGATTGATCCAAACAAGCAGCTGCCTGTCAAACTTTGCAGTTTACACAGGGATGGATGAGTTGCAACCCACTACTACTATATTAATTAGTTGCTAGTGCTACAGAATGTTTTCTACATTATTTACCCCGGCCAAATGCTCACCATGTTTTTTACCGTCGGCTAGGCCGTGATGATCGCATCATGTGAGAAAAGCTTCCAAAATAATACTGTACGTGTAGGCTGGCTATAAACTCCCAATTAACGCAAGGTATTTTATATGTTACAGGCTCAGGCTGTAGGCCTATAATAGGCTACCAAATTATTATTTATAGCCAATTTTATATTACCCGTGTCATTGGATGTGATTGATTTATTATCTACAGGACAATCAATAGAGTAGGCTATTCACTGCAGGCTATGAATGGTAGCAGCCTTATGTCTTAGACTGGATCACATTTTATGTAGGCTATCTAGGTTGGCTATCTTGTAATTCATACGGCGTAATATGCTCTTATACCCCTAACAAAAGTAATTTTGAGAATTAGGATAATGCTATTTATTACAGTATTTTTTATCATACACCCCTGCAATGTAAATGGTACAGCCCACATAGTGAAGCGGCACCTTCTACGTTGAGTTTATGTGAAAGCGACGCGTTGTTGTCTGTGCTATTCTGATCGCGTCTCTCAGCCCACGGTGTACACAGTGACGACGGGGGATCCGTGAAGTCACGGGGCATGTTTGGCACTACGAAATTAACGTACAGATTTCTTGAATTGGTCGGCGGCTAAAACAACACTGCTGCCCACATGAGAGACGGGCTACTTCGTTAAATGTGTGCTGGTTCTGAAATTCCTAGACAAGCGAAAAGAAGCAGCGACTGTCTGGGAGCGCTGTGCCGTTTTACAGGTGCCATCGCCCCGGCGTGCAGAGATGCCGCCAGTCCAGAGAACCGTGTCTGACCTACGCTCCCGGGCGGACGGTAAGTGTCGCTAGCACTAGATTCACAAGGGGGGAAGAAATGTCAGAAATGTCTCTGGTCTTGTGTGGATCTTAACGACAGAGATATTGCCAAAGGCCACCTCCCTCACTACAGATTACAGTAAGTTGCTAGACCAGAATGACTGCGATGCTGGTGCAAACTTCATAACCCAAAATTATAGTTTATCCAGGTTTCTACAGGGCATGGTTCATAATTTGGGTGTGTGTGTGTTGTCCTTGTCACTAAATAGCATCTTGGCTCAAACTATATGGAAGACTGGATGGAGCCTATAGCTTGTGTCACCATACTACAGCCTAATTCAGATATACTGAACACACAAAGTGGAATCAGTTTACTTTAGAATTTTACTGTGAAATTAAGTGGGTGTTAACATGCCTTGCATGAAAGAAGAGTAGGCTACAACATGTATGCTTGTGTCTATATTGAAAGATTAACCCATGCAGTGAAAATATAAGCCCACACTTTGTTACAGGCTATTGGTTCCAGTTATATTCCCTGCACTGAATGTATTATTTAATGAGCAATACTTTAGTGCAGGTGGTTCAGATGTGGACCTTACACGTTGGACATGTGTAATAACCATTGGATGTGTACACTGCTCCAGCTATGTAGCTCCAAATTGTCAGGGCAGCTTGCAGACTTGTCAGAATGAACTTCCTTCTTTTTCTGCATTGTCATACGTTTGACTTCTGGTTTACTTAGTCTACAATCTACAATGTGCAATAATATTGTATAATATACTATAGCACGTTTCATTGAAATAGCATAGAAGGAAGGAAATACATTTTTATTCTTTACCAATGTGTGTAAAACAGATGATAACAGATCAGGTGACTAGCTCATTAAGTGATATTTATACCATGTAAGCATACCTGAATTTATTACATTAATGAAAAATCAGCCTCTGAAGTTTAGCATGCCTCATTACATATTAAATTAGCATTTCCCAACTAAAACGATGAAGGGTAATCATTTATACAAACTAATTTCAATACAATTCTAAATGTGTCTATTTTCATTTGGTGGTACATTAGTTGTGGGCTATGACCACTGCAAATACCTGATCATACTATATGTGTGCGGTATGCCACACACACACACACACACTCCTTTCTGGAACTGAAGACCTTTCCTTTTGTATTAGGAGAATGCTGAAGAATTCAATGGCTCTATAAATTCCTTTCCGTTGCTGTTGCTGCAGTCATAAGAGCTACACATGAATTATGCAGCAGCTTGTGTTGTAGCAATACCCCCCCCCCCCCTTTCATGCTACTTTATTCAGCTACAAAGAGCACACTTTCCTATCTGGCTCTTGCTTCACAGCACTACCCTCCAGATTCACCTCTGAACACGGTATCCTGTTTTCCTGAACGGGCACATTTCTCTGAGCATTGCGATCGATGGCCTCCTATAGCCTGTCAGGCTTGCTTGTGACCCGTCCTGTGTTTAACTTTGTAATTATTATGCTCAGTTTTCATTTTTCAAGTCTCCCTGGCCTGGAGCCCTCCAGGGTGATTCTGTTCATGGGACTCACTGCCTTCCTGTCTATGTCGGGCAGCCCTCTGCTATAGGCTTAACTCCTAATCCACCCACAGCCTGTCTGTCTGTCTGTCAGGTGTCCCTGGCGCACTGCACACACTGCCACACCACCCCTCTCTGCCCCTCCTCGTGTGTGTGTTTGATTTGTACACCTGCTTGGGGGGGGGGCGGAAGGCTGCGGCGGACCCTCAGCTAAACGTCACCGGCACGGCGGTCGGTGTTCTTCAGAGCGCACTGCTCCGCGATAGCAGACCCTGGGTTCTGAACGCTGAGTGACGGAAGCCACGTAAACAAACATACCGCTTTGCCGCTGAACCCTTCATGCTTATCTGTGGACAGAGCAAATCAATCGCAGGGCCATACGGAGGTCATCTTGGCGCCGTTGGAGAAACAATGTTGTTTTGGCTTCAAACAGGAGGACACGTCAAACCTCTCCCGCCCATAAAAACTCAGACCATCCGCTCACCGACAGCTTACACCCCCACCCTCTCTCCCCCTGCACTGTTTTCAAACAATCGGAGCAACTTTCATTTTTTGGGTTGAGGGAGAAGGAGCTGTGTTGTTAAAATACAATTAGTTTAGTATTTTATTTAGAACAGCATTGTGAGAGCAGAGGAAGCATCCCCCCCCCACCCCCCTCCCCTCCCCTCCATCCCTACCCTATCAGCGGGTGGCTAAGCCTCAGTCTGAATAGTGTTTACTGCACAGGAAGGGGGCCTCTCTCCTTTCAGAGAGTCTCAAGAGATGTCCATGTGCATGGCAGATAATAATAATAATAATAATAATAAAAAAATAAAAAAAATTACTAAGGATAATAATAAAATACTAAGGATTATGATGATGAGAGTAATATGGCACAAAGGCTCAGCATGACACTGTAGTCCCCCGCCTGGGGCTGTTTGCTGGTGGCGTATCAAGCGCAACTCTGCCCTCTTCCTCTCCTGCGGTGTGTCCTGCATTCCGCCCCACTGTAACTAGAGGGGCGCGTGATATTGACCAAAAATATCTGCGTCACTTGTTCAATGTCCTTGAAAATACAGAGCCAATTTGAAATTACAATAACTAGTGTCCCCTGCGTGACTGCAATGCTTCTTTTGCCCGCAAGTATTATTTCCAGGGATTCTGCGCCATGGCAGAATATAGATCCTTCTGTCTCCAGTGAAACACAGCCTTTCCTGTATTATTGAGATCTACGCTGTCAGTGACAGCTCAGGTGATGTCTTCAGATCCTCATCAGGAGTTTTCCTGGCTTAAAACGAGTCACGTGCACATACACACGTAGGTCTACGTGGCGTGCATCTGTACCGTGCCTTCAACTGGCTCAAGCAAAACGCTATTCACAAGCATTGCATTTTAGGAGTTCTGCCTATGTAATTTAAGCAGGGCTCCACATAAGCATTGTCACATACATGTCCTCTCAGGCAATACTATGTCATTAATTTGTCTAAACAAACAAAGTTAATTTGTTGTTTTTCACAACAACAATGTCTTTGTGTTTGAGGCGGTTCAGCAGGACTATGCTGAGGCCATGACCGAGACAGTCTATTATGTGGAACTGGCACACTGATCTGCAGGTAACATGTAGGTTTCCTGCAACGACCCTTTTGTAGACTGAAACTTATTTATGAGCTACTGGCATGCCCCGTGCCTAACATGCGCTGCCAGTGGATGAATCACCGCCACATCACCCCAACGTAACAACCTCTCCACTGGTTCAGAAGACATAACTCAGCTCTGAGCTCTGGCACCCAAACACCAAATAATTCATGAGAGATGTATTAGTTTGAAGAATACGCCATAAGGCACAAAATCCCTATATCGCGCTATATGCTATATGTTGTGCTGTAATGTGCACGTGTGCATGTTATGACCCTGTTTGTGCCTCCGCGAAGGATTACTTTTATGAACATGCCTCATGCAAGTTGTGTTGTTTATCTGCATCTACTCTGCAAGAGCACAATATTCCGTCGCTGATGCTTGGCAGCAAGCGATTGTACTCCATTCCAAAAATAGCTTAGACAAAAACTGTCCAGACGGACTAAATTGATCCACGTCAAGATTCAATATTGTGGAGGTTTTTGTTTTGGCACAATGTTACGCGGTGCTGATTTCACTGATTAGATCCTCTCTGGCTGGTTAATGCTGTGATCAAAGCACACACAGGCAAGCTCATAGCATGGAATGGTCCTTATGAGCTGAGCTCAGCTTGTAGCCTACAGTGAGAAACATAGATATATTTAAAGCCTCTACAATGGTTCTAGAGGCTTTAAAGGTGGCATTAGCTATACTAATCCAAAAGTGTAGACTTCCAGGCAAATTCTGAGAATATATCCTCACTGTCGGCTATCTGATCCTTCTGTGCGCGCGCGATGAAAAAAAATCTGGTGTTACTACACTGCCCTGGCTTTGTAAATAGGAACACACACAAAGTGGTGCAGATTGTACCACACACTATCCCAGCCTTGGTAATGAGTGTCTAATGTGTATGGACTGAGCTTCTGAGGGAGCACCCTATGGCACTGAAGGCAGGAGTGTTTGTGTTTGGATGTTGTATGTCAGGGCTATGAGCATTCCTAATCCAACTCATTGTTGGATTTACTGTTTTTAAATCAGTGAGACACTTGAATGGGTTTGGGTTAGTGCACTTTTAGATAATTGTCTGACCTAAATCAGGTCACATTTAGTTAGCAGACAATATCTATGTAATATGTATCATGCTATTTTTAAATAGTTTAGGGAAATTACTTTGGTATCAATAATACTAGTCATTAAACAAATACAATAAAGCAAGATAGATGCAATAAACTGAAAAAGCACCAAACATGCTTGCTTTAATGTGATCTACTTTGTGCTTTAACATGGACTGCATGACTTTCACCGCCATCATTCATGAATGTGTTGCCTTGAGAGGGATTTTCCATCTACGTGGATACAACGCTATCTTAAGCCGAGCCACGTCGGCCTTCTGATTATATCACAACCAGCCCTCGTGTGCCCGTTTTAACCTGGCTGTAGTCTGATTTAGCCAGACAGACTGAGTGAATGATGATGGGTGGTGGTTGTGGTGTGTGTGTGTGTGTGGTGGGGGGTATCTAAGGCTTCCCTTGTCGTCGTCGTCACAAACCGGTCACGGCACTGTGATCTGATAAGAGACTCACTGTATGCATGCTACTGTTGCCTAGATTGAGCCGGTATCCATGTCTTTGTACAGTATACAGCCCCCGGGTGGAAGGAGATGGTGCATTCTTTAATGTCCTTGCCGTGAATTGGTGTTGACTGCTCGGCCTACTGAAATATTTATCTGGCGTAAATTAATCATGGACAGATCTGCGATTGGTTGTATAGATGACATGGACACAATGGTCTCAGGGGAACATTGTGTTCAGAGTGGCATGCAAATGATGTGACCAGGACATAGTTGAAGACTGGACGACCGAAAGGATATCTCTTAAAAGGTTCACAGTGCGTACGGCTTTGATGCAAACGTGTTAGATCTGAGAACACTGCACAGGCAAGCCACGAATCATATTGTTGCGTTGCACGTCGTGTCAATCTAGCCAGTAAATGATCAAAGGCAGCAATCCTGGTGCACGTCTCCTATTTATTTGTTCATGTTCGATCAACAGCAGGGGCCTTTAGCTGCTTTCCTGCTGTACTTAATGAGAGGTGTGGGATCCTGCCTCAGTCACATGAGGCAGACATTTATTTTAATTTTTGTAATTTTATTTTGTTCTCTCTCTCTCACTGTTTCATTGACCAACCCAGGAGACCAGCCGATGAGCTGCTCAGCTTCATTAGAGCTTGTTCGGTACCGCCACGGTTGGATTGGCTGCTGCCTGGGCCATCCAATCCAAGTATAGAGGTAGAGAAAGACCCTCTATTATTACGATGGTCCTAACACTAAATGCAGTGAGCTGGTGAGAGGACGTTAGCCTTTTATGTGTTCCCCCACACTTTGCCGTCGTCATAACAATGCCTTCTAGACTGCAATCACATCTACAGCAGATATAGCAGTTTCAGTCAAATAGCATTTAAACCATATTCACATTTTCAGATGTGTTTTTTCCAGAGATTGAGGTAATGAAAAAAAAACTCTAGTTTGAATTCAAACACAAATTCACATTTCACCACAGATGTAATCAGCAATGCACTTTCAGCTATATAGAAGGGCTGTGTTTTTAGGCTGTAAAGTTAATTAATGGTGACATCAACTATTCTGGAGAAAGCTATTTTGAACTTGATCAAAACAAAAAACACATCTACAACACTATTGAAGCTCTGTCCTCCATATTGAACACGTATTGCCAAGGCTGGGCTAGTTATTTGTTTGTATATTGAATATATTAAATTATATATATATATTATATATATTATATATAAATATATATTATTATAATTATATATTTTCAACTGTCTTTCTCCGCCATCACTCAACCGTTAACAGCCCAACTGGAGTACTGATTCCAAAGCTAAGTGTCGTGGCCAATTAGGGCTATTCCTTTTTGTTATCACTTACCTTACTCCTGTGCTATTTTGACAAACATTATTATAGCTGCAGTATGCTTATAGTGCATAGTCGTATCATGTCTGGCTGTAAGTACTTAACCTGAGTGTAACCGCAGGCCATGTAAGGTAACGTGCTGCAGTATCAAGTTTCTATTGTTCTGTCATTGGCATTTAATCCTGTTTGTGTTGACAGCCCTGCAGCATCAATTTACTAGTCCAACTGCCATCGCATCTTCCGTTCATGTAATAGATTACCTTTTTAAGATGACTTACAGTTTCATCCCGGCAAGAATAGAGACGGCTCATCTGCACCTTCACCTCCATTATTTTGTTTTTAAGATGACTCTAGACAGCTGCTGAAACAACATGCGTGCTGTCTCACACTACCTAAAATGTTGCCGTACTGGATTACAGAAATTCCTCGCGTTGTTGGGATATAAAAAGAACAGGGTTTCAGATTTACATGTTTATTTTCCTCCATTCTAAGCCTTAATGTCTTCTCTCCAGTGCAGCATTCAGAAAGGAGTTCCCATGCATGTTGGTTCCACACTATATGTGTAACCTGACTCTTTCAGAGAGAGAGAGAGAGAGAGAGAGAGAGAGAGAGAGAGAGTTTGTGAGTGAGAGGTAAAGGGAGACAGGTGGAGAGAGTGAGAGTGCGCGAGCGGGATATGCTTTCAAAGCCAAGGCATGCTGGGCCCAGTGCCCCCCCCCCCAATGGGCACCCCACAGAAATGAGAAATGCACGCCCCCTTGTGACCACTGTTCTGCCCTCATGTCGGTCGGCCGTCACGAGCGATAATCCCCACGTGTTGATCTGCGGCCAAATTCATTGCGACACGTTGCCGTAAAGGCTGGCGTAAGACAGAGGCTTCCCCTCGAGAGGCCGTTCCCTGTGCCCTCCGTATCTGCTGAGCCCAAACAGACACCGCCTTACTTTATGTAGTCCTCTTATTGACTTTGCTGTTGCCGTTCTATACACTGTATTAACCTACGTTTATATCTTGTTCCTACTACTGCAACCGTAGAGGCAACTATACTGTACACACACTGTAGTGAGTTTCCTTTCTGGTGTCTGGGTAATAGTTGAGCGGTGACTTGCTTGTACTGTGGTTTAATGCAAGTGTGAAACATCACTCCAGAGTGTTGAAGCCAAAGTGGAAATGCCTTTTAAGATGAATTTCTCTACAGGCCTCTAGGGGCTTTGCCTCCGAACACAGTGATGTGCCCGAATGATGCATGGGTGCTGACGTTAAAGACACATACTTTACCGTGATAATTATAAAGGTTTTCTTTTAATCGCCCACCCCTGCTATCCACATTTGTTTTCAATGCAAATTCTTGGCTATATTCCTGTTTACAAAAAGTATATCAATGACTTGTGAAATGTTGTATATCTTTTTTTATTTAGTGTCTTACCTGAACACCTCAGCTTTGCTTTGCCCACCATGAGTCAACCCTTAAAGCATAAAGCCATAGGAATAATATTTAGTTGTATTAGCACCAGCTGTCGCTGGTGCAATGCACCAGCTGGCCTACTCTGCCCTGCTGTGAAGCTCATTCAGACAGCTAGACACACAACATCACTCGGCTTATCAGCCTAGCTGCTAATAATGCTCCAAAATGTATGCTGCAGTCGTCACTCAAGACCACACCTTATTCCCATCAATCACAGTGGGGAATAGTTTCTTAATTACACTTATTTAGTGATTTTGCATTGTTAGCAGTCATCTTGAGTAATGCTAATAACAATGGTCATGCCTGCCTGTAACAGCTGCACGAGTTTCCCATCTCTTGCCTATTGGTAGAGTTACTTCGTTAAAGGTAAAGTCCGCTATTGCAAGCTAATTTGTAAGATAATACACGTTTTGTCAAATACACCAAATACAGTGCATAAAGTGTCGAAAACCGCTCAACAAAGCCGTTTTGCTTCAGAATGTGTTTAAATGTGTGGAGTGAACGGAATGCAAATTATTAGCAAGCATTCTCGAAAATGACTAACACTGCCTTTAAGGTCCTTCTGAATTTCCTTTCTAACCCTTAAAGGTATAGTCAACTATTGCAAGCTAAATAAGCTAATATACTTTTTGTCAACCTCAACAAATCTCTCATTGCATTTTGCTATTTTACAATCTCCGTGCATGTTGAAAAAATTATCTGATACTTCTACACAGCCCTGGCTCCGTAAATAGTAACATAAACAAAGTGTCGAACACTGCTCGTATAAGCCGAAGTACTACCCTTTGCAAGCACCCAACGAACAGCACTGACACTGCTTGCAAAAATAACTAGCTAACAACATATTTTGTTATTGTTGTGTTGTTGACCTATGTTGTTGGTCAAAACGGATAGCTATTTTAAGTTAGGGAGAAAATAGTCCAAGACCAAAGAATTAAGTTTCCTACCAAGATCATATGGTATGTTGTGCTATTCTAGATACCATACTGGCACCCCCAGCTAGGTAATCAAAGGCATCACAACACCTTTCTCTTTCTGGGCTACCTCGGATGAATCTACCCTCTTTACTCCATATTAATCCTATGAAACACCTATGCTGTTCTGTCAACTGGTTGGGCTATTGTGTAACGGGCCTGGGATAACCAACCCGTGTTGCCCCTGGTGACTATAAGACAGGGAGACGGTTATTTTTATCCCCAGAACACATGCTAGAAAATAGACAGCAGCAGAAGGCTATGTGAAGTAGGGATGTTTAGCATTTGTTGCTCATTTATCTTCAAGAGCCAGCCAAAGTGGCTAGCTAAAATGTCTCTGTTTAATTGAATGGAGAGGAGAAATTGGATGGGATAGGGGTTGTGGCAGAAATAGGCAGGAAGATATTTTACTTAACGGATGGCGTCAGCTTTCTGCTGCTCCTCCGGCCCGGACAGACAAGGTGGAATAATGGAAGGGTGGTGACGTGGGGTGGTGGTTGAAACTGGGGCACATCCGCTGAGGACTCCAGTTACTGGCCTTGATGATACTGTGGTTTGCTGTTTATGTTTTTAGATGGCCCTTATCCTTTACCCCCTCCCTCCATAACATGGTACTTCCTTCCAAATTTAATGCCAGAGTTATATCTCTCGTGGATGATGCAATGCTACTCCTCGCACCCCTAACCCCATTGCATGTAGCATCCCACCAGACGCGCGCCCCGCAACCCGAGAGGCTGGGAATAGCATTGACAGCTCCTTCTGCCGTGGACAGGGCCTATCTAGTTCGATCAATTAAAACACTAGGGTAGGGTAACACGAGCCTCTGGCATTAAAGGTTGCCGTCTCTCAACTTACCAGTGCGTATTTGTATAGCGGCCATCTTGTCTTGCGTAACAAAGGTTTTATGAGCAACTGAATCAACACAGCAAAGTAGCCTTGACAAATCCAGCACACAAAATCCAATAATGGATCCTGATCTAATGTTAATGGGATTTTTAGGACTATGAGAGCGACCTTAAGTGGTTGTTTAGCTCTTATCCGTGCCAAGGCATAACTTGAAAGCCTATTATGCATTTCCCCTACCAACCTGGGGTGTCCTTTATGCTTATGGTGCAAACGCTATGCTCTCAACAGGTGGACCAAGAGGGCAATGCCAGTGTGAGTCCGGCTTGTCATTTTGCCCTATGAGTTTTGTGTTGCCACGAGGAGCTAGCCAGCCTCCTAGCTGGTATATCAGTCTCTTTTCACTCCATTGACCAGAGATGATTTAAGACGATTTCTTTGGAATTGGCAAACATGGCGCCATCCTTCTTGACTGCGTGGTGGAGATGTTGCTCTGCAGCAGCACAGCAATGTCCTCTATACAGAGATAATGTTTTCAAGGATTATTTTGGTCAGTGAGCTGTCCAGAATACAACATTTCCATGTTAACACAAGCATCTTTTTTTTTACTATGAAGAGATTGGTGCAATGAGGCTTACTGGGTGCAAAGTGAACGATCATGGCTCAGAGACGTGCGTACGCACGGTGCCTATGTGTCACTAACACATCAGACATCACGCACATTTTCTCTTTCACTTCCCAAGTCTACCACTCAGAACGTAGCCAGACAAGTTGACAGCTACCGTTCCCACGGCTGAGAATTGAATTACAGATAGACGCACAGCGGCGTTGGAAGGGTTTCAAAGCTTATCTCTTCTTTTCCTTGTTGAGATTAAAGTAGTCAGAGGCACTTCTGATGGCAGAGATAGATAAGCGAGGGAGGAAAGATGTTGTCTACCCCACTGTAGGAGAGACTGGTTGAGCATGCCACATTGTGCTGTATTGGGGCAGGTGTTCTATATACAGCAAAGTTATTCTGTATGAAGTGTTATGGTTTAGGCATTCTTTATTTCAAACCTTGTTCTAAGTTAAGTTAAGTTTTCCCCTAAGGCAGAGTATCAAGAACCTTTTGGAGTAATTATTAAATCAAAGATGTTGCTTTTACTGGATTGTGCGGATACAGCAGCTATCCCACTGCCCCTAACGTAGCTGCTTGTGTTCTACAGCAAGTAGGTTTTAAGAAATAGTCAAAGTTATATGCAAATGCCATTTAGCGTAAGTGGTAGCACTCTATACTGTAGGAATCTGACACAAGCATGACAGAGTTGATCCATACAGATAAGCCTTTCCCTTTTCCTACCAGCAGGATGTCACTAAAACCTATTCACAGGAACACCCCCAGCTCCAGTCACAAAGAATTCCCAGCAAGAAATAAAAACCAGGAAGATTTTAGCTTGAAAAACAGAAATGTGAGCTTGTAAAATGTCTCTTCCCTTAGCAGACTCCATTCAATCTGCTGACATTTTGAAGGGGAAAAAGAGTAAAAATCATAGGCTTATCAATAGGTAGACACAGGGACTGACAATCTGAAAAAAGTGCCGCCATTTGTTTCTTAGTGTTTTCATTTCAGCTTTTCTTTGTGTGTGTGTGTGTGTGTGTGCGCGCGCGCGTGTGAGCGTGTGCGCCTTTGAACATGATCCACCCATATGTTGTGCTGTGTTTTGCAGGGTATGAAAAGACGGAGGACACATCAGAGAAGACGTCCTTAGCTGACCAAGAAGATGCCCGCTTGATACACCTCAGCCAGCCACAATTCACCAAGTTCTGCTGCAACCGTGTCAGGTGAGGAGAAGGCATTGGTCCTCAGGCTGGGTGTCTGGCTCTGCCATCGCGTTCAACAATCTATCCGCAACACTACGGATAGATTCCTTACTTAACCCGATGGTTAAAAACTATACTTGTTTGTGGCAAATGCGTTTGCTTTGAAATGTAAGGTATTTACCTCTAAATTGTTAGATGTAAACCTTTTGTCCAGTGTCCATGTGTGAAAACGACCTCCTCCGTAGACCGTTTGTGTGTGTGTTCGCAAATGTTCCCGACAAACTCAAAGCAAATGGAAAACGGTTTTCGATATGTCGCCATTTGAATGCACCTCTGTATCAAATGCACGCATTACCTCAACTTGTTGAACACTAAACAGGTCGATGTGGATTGTTTACTTCATATTATGTTTTCACATTCACACAATTTTGCAAACACTTTCATCTAAAGCGGGAATATGCCACGTATAGGTCACGCACTATTTACCATATTGTACATTGTATGATAAGTTAACACGTTATATATGTCAAGTATTGCTAGTATAGACCTCCAGCCAAAGCATCGGCTTTGAACGGCAAAAACAATGGCTTTGGATCAGGTCTCGCAGTTTGTGGGACATTGCTTTTACCGCACACACACACACACACACAGCCCTTTGAGGCTGTAATGTGATTAAGGGCTATATAAATACATTTGACTTAACACACACACACAGAGCGTGTGCCATCACCAGATGACATCTTAGTCGCACTGCAGCAGCGCATGACCTCCCACCGGGGGCTGTCTTCACCCTGTCACCCTGCTGCTCAGAGGAGCTCATGGAGCACAGCAGACAGACCAGGGCCATTATTGTCACATCGCACACACCTCCCACTATACAGCCAGACCCCTCCTCATCACTGTTGGACCTAAAGAGGAGGCGGCTGGCAGTCCCAGGAACACGGAGACATTTTATGGACTGAAATGTTGAGGCGCCTGGTCGGCAGGCAGGCAGCATCCATCCATACAGGGCCAGTAAGGTAGGCCGCATACTGTGGCCACACAGCGCTGTCCTTAGTGCCGTATTGTGTGACTGGGGTTTCTCAAATGACAACACTCTGCATTTGTGTTCTCTGGGCTCTCTTCTGAGCATGTGGTTCTTCTATCTTAGTTCCATGTGTTCTGTCCGTGGCTCCTGGAACATCACAGGAGTCTTAGCAAACTCCTTGTACCAGCACGGCCGCTTGGCAGCCAAAGCTTCCAGGCAGGCAGTTATTTCAGGCTAACAAGATCAGATGATCAGGCCCCTACTGAATCTAAATGAACGGGGAGAGGACCATAACAACCGGGACATAAAAACGGCACAGTATTTATGCATCACCAGTCAAATCGCATTTAAAAACTGCTTTAAAGGCTCTGTCAGAGAGCTCTGTTCAGAGGTCTGCCTTTTCTGTCTCTGGTTTTAGTGCTAAAAGGTCAGGTCTGTTTGGGCCAGATGGGTGTCAACGTTGACATTCCAGCTGCATGAGCAGCCAGAGCTCGGAGCATGGAGGATGCACACATTGAATGGCAAATTAGAATTGTGGCCAATTGTGTATTGAAAAGCTCTTGCCGTGGAGACTGTACTGAGGTGCATGATGGACCAGAGCATATGCGCAAGATGCCTCTAGTTGTAAATGCACCAAAATATGGCACCGTTGTCCCATATCTCATATTATGGAAAATGTATCTTAGGTTTGTAGTGGGATTATTCACTACACATTCATCAGCTCTATACTGACTTGCCAATATGAATTTCCAGTGTTTCACTTTTTTCTTCTTTCCTCTCCAAGGCTAAATTGGTTGATTGTGCAATTTGGAAACAGCATAACTTGATAACTGCCTGCTGGATCATGATAACGCCTTGATCCATCACTGACACTTAGACGTATTACCAGTAGAATATTGTGTTCATATGCTGTGTCTGGGCACTGCTCTTTATTCAGCTGTATGGCTTGTCAAAACTGGTCTGGCCAATAATGTCAACATGCGTGATGGTGAGGTTTGCACATCTTGTCCTATTGCAAATCGGAGTAACGATGCAAACAATGACCATTGTGTGTGTGTGCTAAATGACCTGTTGCATAAATGGATAGACGCACTACACTATTGTGTATTCTGCCCTGGGAAATAAAATATTATTATTATTATTATAGAAATTAGTTAATGTAAATTTGTTATATGTCAATTTGATTAGCCTTAGCTATCATAAGCCTGTAACGCAAGTCAATCCAAACAAAAACACTGTTTATGTACCCAGGGCTGAGTATAGGACTACCAAATATTCCAGCGCGCGCACAGTGGAACGGGCAGCTAGCATACTGTGAGAAGGAATCCTTTGACTTTGACAAAGTGTATAAACTTCCCATCGCTTACCCCACCTATAATAGCAGCGCAGCTGATAGCCTGACCCGCATTTCTTGACGAGCAGAAAGGATCCGTCAGCCATTAAAGGTGAAGTTGGCAATTGTAAAATACAGTAATAGGGAGTCCCCCATGTCAATGACGGGAGAGGTGTCTTTGTTTTTATACAACTCAACAACCTTTCCCCAGAATCTCTGACTCTAACTTTAATGTGATGCATCTACGTAACTCGTTATCTGAGGTGTGGCTGCATGTCATAAAACAGTTCTTCATGCTTCACCAGGAGGGGAAACAGTGATATCTGGAAAAATCATACCTAAAAAAGTATGATCTCTTGATGACGGGACATCAATGTTGTCATACAGTAAACCTGGTGCTGACATGGCTATGCACACCTTTAGTTTATAAAAGAACATAAAACTATTCTTAAAACTGTTTAAAAATTATAATGCTCCAACCCTCCCCAAGAAAAGACTTCTAAAAAAATAAAAGTATGTTGAGCATCTTATTTCACCTCAGTCCTAATCTCCCCCCCCCCCCTCCCCCTTCTCTTCCCGGTACAAGATGGACTATGGTGCCCACATCCAACATAGTCCTGTCTCCTCTCGGTAGATTGAGTGAGTAATATCTCCGGCAGCCTCTGCTGAATGAGACATGGAACAAGGCCTGATGCCTGAGCCCCCCCGTCTTGACCCGTGTTCTGTTAAGGCTCTCCATCAGACTCCTCAGAGAGCCTGCCATCTCATTTGACTACTGTCTCTGTGTGTGTGTGTATGTGTGTGTGTCTCTTGCTCACAGTACTCTCTCTGTCTCACTCACTCTCTTGCGCTTTCTCCCTTTCTATAGAGAAAGAGGGTGGGGGTGGGGGGGGAACGACACCATTCCATAGCTCTACATTGACTTTGTATTGTGTCTAAGCTAAACTAACGTCATTTCTGACTTCTACCAAACCTTCCTAAAAGCTGTTGTGTTACAGGATGCACTACCCACAAGGTAAAGAACCCAGAACTAAGTTAGCATAACCTGTCGAACTGAATTTTTAAAAAATAATTTAAAGTTTAGTTTATCTTAACGACGCAATGCAAAGTGAATGCAGCACTGAAAGACCCCCCCCCCCTCCCGATGGGCCTGGTTTTCAGAGTTTGACACGTTGCAGTCTGTTTTTACTGCTTTCACACTCAGCCAGCATGCAAATGAATGTGACCATATTTGTCATCCAGGTGTGTTGCGGGCACGCTGTATCAAGATGCCTACACATTCTAATGCAGGACATTATGAGACACACCACATGATCTTTCTGTGTGCGTAGAGTGCGTGCATGTGTACATAGTGACATACAGTAGATCTCTAGCACTGACCGGTCCTGTAACACCAGTGTAAAGCAGACCCATGTGGCCCAGAGGGACCAGGTCTGGTCCAGGTGGCCCACCCACCCTACTCCCTTTTCCCCACTCCAGGTATCTCGTCCGGGGGAAGGGGCTCCAGGCTCCAGGCTCCACCCGCTTATTGCTCTCAACTGAATCTTCACTGAGATTATAGTCTGGAAACACTGTTCACTTTCACATTTGCACTTGACCAATCAGGGTGGCTAAATGTGGTGATAAACTCTGCTGCCCGCCTGCTTACCAGCACCCGCTCCAGAGACCACATCACACCAGGCCTCTAAAACCTCCACTGGCCTCCCAGTCAAGCAAAGAATTCAGCTCAAGATCCCTGTCACCACCTATGAAGCCCTTAACGCCCTAGCTCCCCCCCACCTCTCCGATCTCCTCCACCGCCACGCCCCGTCACAATGAATATGACTTAAAGGAATTAAAACTCAATAGGAAAGATCCAACAGTTTATTTGACCTTTGGCCCCCTTAAAATCCCCTTTCATTCACAGACCACAAAATGCACCGTGCAACCATGTATGGACATTATGATGATGATGATGATTATAATGATGAATTGATCTAATGAAACAGTACAAAATGTGTAATCTTTTGCCTTTTTGTCTCTTGTCTTGTGCACTTCCTGGTGCGGCCTCCAGCACGGCAAAGTACAACTTCCTCACCTTCCTCCCGCGGTTTCTCTACTCGCAGTTCAGGAGGGCAGCCAACTCCTTCTTCCTTTTCATCGCTCTCCTGCAGGTAAAGTGTGTGTGTGTACATGTATGTGCATGCTCTGAACCAGGCCTCGAAATCGGTCACCGGTATAAAGACTCAATGTAGTCACTTCCCGTTGTTTTATTTTATTATACAATTGGCGATTGTAATTCCAAAGGTTGTATGTCTGTAATCCATTAATAATTCAGTATAATACATCCTTATGATGAATACATGTGATAGAGCACATGCTGAGCTGTAAGAGGCCCAGCACACATTGCAGCAAACATCATCACGTACTGCTGTAAATGTGCCATATTTATTCACCCAATGGTTCACTTTTGATTGGAAGCAAGGTGTTCAAAGATCAGCAGAGCACTTAAACAGTTGAGAAGATCAAGATTTGCGGTAGTCTCAGTCTCTTCTGTGCATTAAGATCTACGTCTTTGCACACAGTACTGTAGGTGACGTGCTGAACGTCTGGTACATACAGTTGTATCCAGACCCCTGTAAGCATTGTTTTTATTGATCATTTAAGTTTCTGTTTCTTTTACTTATTTAGCAGATTATTACAAGACCTGCAAACAGCGAGACTCATGTTGTTTATTTTGCCAACTAATTCCCCAGGTTACTGTTTGATTTAGTCAACGAGTTATGTAGTTTTTAGTTACGAGTTATGTATTTAGTAGTTATGTATTTTGCCTAACCGTGCATGTCAGGCAAAATTTAAGTTTCTGTTTCTTTTACTTATTTAGCAGATTATTACAAGACCTGCAAACAGCCAGACTCATGTTGTTTATTTTGCCAACTAATTCCCCAGGTTACTGTTTGATTTAGTCAACGAGTTATGTAGTTTTTAGTTACGAGTTATGTATTTAGTAGTTATGTATTTTGCCTAACCGTGCATGTCAGGCAAAGTTATCTCCCTTCAAGTAGGTCTTGACACAGTTAGCCAACTCTGTGTTCCAGACTTTATGCAAGTTGGCTCTGCGAGACTAGATTTGTCTGACTGGCCTAATGAGAGATTTGAAGATCTTAGCCATCTTATATATTTCCTGTATAGATGATTTCAATGTCCTATCATCTGTCTTATCTGTACCTGGGTAGGCGATTTATAAGTTTTATTTTCTGAGCCCATTAGTTGAATGGTTTAGATAATAAAGTTGTATCCCAGGTAATACAACTCGTAGTGAGCAAATCAATCCACGCATCTACGGTTTGTAATCAAAGACATTGTGGTTGTGAAAAAGAAATATTGCTGTCATCCTTGCT
This sequence comes from Typhlichthys subterraneus, assembly GCA_027564835.1. NCBI lineage: Eukaryota > Metazoa > Chordata > Actinopteri > Percopsiformes > Amblyopsidae > Typhlichthys > Typhlichthys subterraneus. Next base: position 39,823 of record JAODUH010054223.1, read on the forward strand.
TATAGATTTTTGTCATTATTTAGGGTTGCAACCTTACAGAACTTCCTCCACTCATGGACTCATACTGGGCAGATGCCATTTATGAGTAGCCATGTTAACCTAATGGGTTAGGACCTTTCTCTTAATATTGCCTTCTCCTCTGAACCCACCAACCAATTTTAAATACAAATATGTTATATGTTGTGTTGTGTTGTTTCTCATCTTTTAAAGTGGTTCCATATAACTTTCTACCACTAGATGTCACACTAAGCCCCACCAGCATCTCGTAGCAAAACAAATGCTTCATGGCCCCACACACACACACACACACACACACACACACACACACACACACACACACTAACATGCACGTGCAGCCGGCCTGGCTATGTAAACAAAGAACAGAGGAGCTTGGAGAACAACACACAAGGACGCAATTACTCTACAATCCTTACAAAGAAAATAGTTGACCGTTGCTATATCAGTGTTTAAAATATTGTATAGCTTTAATGTTCACAATTTCTTTTGAACATTTGAATTTCCCCTCAGCAAATCCCAGACGTGTCGCCCACCGGTCGCTGGACCACACTGGTGCCTCTGCTCTTCATCCTGGTGGTGGCTGCTGTCAAGGAGGTCATTGAGGACCTGGTGAGTAGGAGAGCCACCGCTAATGCCAGCAAACTGGTCAAGATGGCTATATGAGACGTGCTTAGCTAATATAGCGTGTTGGTGCTAGCTCATAGGAAAGTAACGATTATTTATTTGACTGCTTGTCATAAATATTTATAATATATGTTTGAAAAAATAAAAACATTCAGCTCATTGAATATATTTAAAACACTGCATTCAATAAATTAAATATATTGAGTGCATAATATATCTAAAAGGTTACTTAGCAAAATGACTTCAGTTTGAACAAGGCCGCGTCGCTCAGATATAATTGATTGTCCCTATCCACCGCAGGGCTATGGAACTGCTTTTCCCACTTGCAATGAATACATTGCAGGAATGACTTGACTCATGCCTTATGCTAACGCTTCTTCCCTGTTGTGTAGGAGGAGGCAGCATTAGTTTTATGACCACAGTGGGATATACCTTCCACGCATGTGCACGCACCCACGCACACACACACACACACACACACACACACACCAGTGGCCACAGCTGTGCTCACTGTATCCAGGCTAGTCGTTCAAGTCGGTTAACCTACATTCTGGATGCTCATGCACAATGGAAATTACTGGCAGCAAACCAACTCTAGCCCAAAGCTATCTCTGTGGCGTGGTAACAGATGCTTGAGATAAAGTCACGCTATTTAGTTTCAAATGAGACTGTTGTTTTAGGTAACAATTAAAACCTGGATTTGTCACATGCCTTTTTTTAAATGCGCTACACCGTATGCTGCCCACGTTTGCCCACCCAAGGCATGCCTGCACTATAGATGGTTGCTCTGCACTGTATTGCAGTGACGCTGGCTGCAATGCGATGCTTTACCTGTGTCCCAGTGGACAGATATTCTATACCGTTGGCTTGTATCTGCTGCTGAGTGGGCAAGCACAGCACCCCTCCACCACGCATGCGCGCACGTGCACACACTTACTGTAAGCGCATACGTGCAAATGCGCATATGTGCAAATGCGCATACGTGCATGCATTTCACGCACACACACGCACGCACACACCGTCCTATTCATGGGAGCGGCAGGCTGATGACTCTGTTTTCTTGCTGAAGGTCAGGTGTGTGTACATGAGCACAAAGCCCTCCGCAGCTCCGCCCCTCATAAGTCTGCATGGTGGATCGGCATGATGGTGAAATCATCCTAATGTGTTTTACACATTGTCTGCTACTACAGAAGTGCTATGGTGGATGAGTGTAGAGTGAAAATCAGGAATTTTTTCAACTCTGTTCTCGACCTTTACTATCTAAACCCGTGGGGGCTTTACATTGACATTGATGAGCAAGCAGGAGGGGAGCCGCATTCAACCTTATGCTGCAACCTGTTGGACGATCAAAGAGAGAACCCGTTGCTGTATTTGTCCTTGGCGTTCCACTTCCGCTGCTCCCGTCGCTCAAGCTTTTACATTGAAGTTAAGTTGGGTGACGGAGGCAGCGCTGCAGACGCTCCACCCGTTTCTCCTTGTGCGAAACCTACAGAGGCACTAGTTACCGCAGTGTGTGTTTACGCACAACCTCTGTTTGACTCGCACTATGAATATCCTCCCTGGACACAGTCTCCTCTTGGCCGGAGGATGGGAATAGAGCGTGATGGGTCTGTCTCGTGTGGGCGGGGGTTGCAGCAGTCTCGGCCTCTTCCGTTCATCAGCACTACGTCACGTTAGCAACCCGTGCTGGGCGTCTGATACGCAGACCCCTGGAAGCTCCACAGCACTATCAGGAAGTGAGGTAGTAGATTTTCATTGGCTGTCAGCATTGTCACTCACAAGTCTGTACATAGGACATTTTTAGTTGTGTCTGTTGAATGGTTTGGACTGAGTTACATAGTTGTTCGTTGCTAACTCCTCCTGTCAAGTAGGTTGGTGTTGACGCAGTTAACCAGCTCTGTCCCGGACTGTACACAAGTAAAGGCTGGCTCAGCGAGACTAGGGTTGCAGGGTTATTATTATTATTCTTATTATTGTTATTATTATTATTATTATTATTAAGAATAATAACAACAACAACCTGTAGCTGGTGCAGGTGAGAAGAGAGGCGGGTAGCAGTGTTACTGGTACTGCTGTGGAGTAATGAGATTGGTCTCCAGATCATACAGGGGAAGGGGGATGAATGGGCTTTGTAAAGGTCTCCAGTCAACGTTTGCCTGTACTGTTCTACTGCAGTTACCGTGCCGATGCCTTGCAGGGATGTTTATTCGCCCTAATGTCTGCATTGTGTTTCACCACACAGCCTGGATATGGATATGCGAGGTGTGGGAGGATGGCTGGGAGAGAGAGTACTCTAAGAAAGATGAAGGCTGAATAGAGAGAAAGCGGAGGGAATAAGGATGGATGTGGGAACATGTGGGTGGTGGAACACAAGGGGGTGGAGCCAAGGCAACCTGTTTTGCAACAAGGGCTCAACACTAAATTCCATATGTAGGGGCTTAAAGGTAATGGTTATTTAATTTAATTAAAATATATATATATCTCATAGCATATCACGAGCAGCTTTTTCTTTGCCAGTACACCGCATATCCCAGGAAATGTCCTTGTGTCTCATAACCGTTTCAAACATCCTTGACAGCTTTCATGTCTTTGTAACTGATAGGTGTTCGTAGCAGCTATCATTTGTGTGTAGCTATAATAATTGTCCGCCTGTCTCATCTGCCATATTGTGACACAGTCCTATCGGAATCTTTGACTCCCTCGAGAAGATTGACATTTGATAGATGAAAATCCACTCACTGTTGAGAGCACTGTAGCAGTTGTGTTTTATGTCTCAAGAGCCTCTAAACAAACAACTAAGAATTGTAACAGCTGGTGAAACGTGAAGATATTAACCTTACTCCCACTTTTATTATATATATATATATATATGTATGTATATATATATGTATGTATATATGTATATATATATATATATATGTATGTATGTATATAT
>JAODUH010054224.1:0-18521 GCA_027564835.1 Typhlichthys subterraneus
ATATCACACATTAAATGCACTCTTGTAACTTTCAATAGCATAAACAAAATATTTGCGGTGATGAGCTCAATCCCGCGTTAGGATCACGCGACCGCGGTATTGCGGTAATGCGGAAACCGTCACAGCCCTACTTCAGTGTGTATGTGTCTTGGTACAGTCACACCACAGTACTGTGCAAGCTACTAAAGTGTCTATATTCTGGGCTCTGGCAGTGTCCATGACGCTTGTATTGGTAGACCTGGCCTACTGTATAAAGAAGGTTTATTATGAAGCACACTCACTGTTGACTTGTCTATAAAGCTGTTTGAGAAGCTTAAAGGAGTATCTCTTGCACTTGCATAACCTCAGTATTATGAAGATTAGAGAGTCAAATGGCTTACGTTTATTTACAGTGTTACTCATTTTCATTTTATTAGGCATATTTGTTTGACTTGTTACAGTAATCGGAACCTGCCACATCATTGGCCCTTTTCTATTTCCATTGCATGTGCACGGTTGACTCGGCACTACGGCTACCCCAGTGCGGTTGAACATTGCGTTTCCATTACAAGCTTCCCGCTTGCCTGTTGTGTTCCGGTGCCTCTGCCTGCACTACCTGCATAAATGCGCAGTAGGCCACCATATAAAGGATGGCAGGCACGATTGCAGCCAGTCACATCCTCTCAACCATTCAAGCTGTCGTCCGCAGGTTTTTTTTATTTTTTTATTTTTATTTATTTATTTTTTTGTAGCCATTTGACTAGTCTCTTGCCGAACAAACGCTAATGGTAAAAGCATCAAAATATTAACGGGTAAATGTTAGCTTGTTATCTTTGGCTAGCAGTGACAATGATGTAGCCAAGCTAACATGGGAAAGCGTTTTCGAAGTGGTTCAAACGCAACTCACCAAGGCTACAGTCTGTGCGCGTGGGTGGAGGAATGGTAACGATAAACATACTGTATCAATTCAAGCTCTTTGGAATAGGGCGGAGATCTGTGTGTGTAACTGCATGATCAGTGCGGTGCTAAATCTGTGCAAATTCTTTAAGCAACGTACATTGAGTGAGTCAACTTCTATGCAACGCTAAGTGGAGAAAAAGTGCCAAAATTATCCGCTGTGCAGTGTCATTATGAAAAGTTCAGTCCATTATGAAACAAACTATGTTGGAAGAAATGTAACTGGCGGGCTATGTGATTGTCAATGTTTGGGGAAACGTAACGTCACAGCAGCTCACTTTGACCCCACTCCAGAGAAGGCCCATCTCGGGCGCGACTCGGCATGGTTAAACTGGTAATGGAAAGACAAATCAGCTCGACTCAGCGAGGCCAAGTATGCCAGTGGAAAGACCCCAAATTATTCAGTTGTTTCCATTTTAATTTCTTGCTAGTACTAGCCCGCTGCATTGTGCAAGTGTTATCGATAGCGCAAGTATTGTAAAAGCTGATAGCTATCTCTATATAGGCTGTATAGTATATTGTAATAGAGATGCAAGGTCTGAGAAGAACATAATGCTGGCACGCATAGTGTACTGCCAGACAGACGTGATATCAGGGCATAAACGGTATACTGGTGGTGCCTGCAAGGGAATAGTAAATCTGTGCAACTAAAATGTACAAATACATCTGTCATATTTGTAAGGAATACTTCCTTTTTGAAGTTGGTTTCACTCAGAAAATGTTGCATTGGGCAGACAGTATAATGTTTAATGTTGCTTTCCACAATAATAATGTTGAGTTACTTGTGAAATTATTAGCAAATTGGGTTTGAGTCTTTCTTAACGCCCTCTGTCTGCTTGATGGCGGTTTATTTTAAACCACTGCTGTCTGTGTCCGCCTTTAGTCTCGTTAAGCGGGGAGGCGGTTGGCTGCTGGAACGAGCTTGCTGCTTATTTGTTCTGAGGTAGACTACTCTTGATTGCTAGGGAGAAATGAAATGGCAAGATGGTTAAGTTTTAGTAATTTGCAGAGGAAGAATACGACATGAAGCCTTTTTATCTCACAAATGTTCTGCCTCTCATTCAGTTGAGTCTAGCAGCCATAGTCAGTCTCCAGAGAGCAAGGGATAGGCGAGGAGGGACCAGTAAAGGGATGTCCCTTAGGGGCAGACTGACGTCAATGGAAAATAGCCACCATCAGGCTCACAGGAAACAGGGGCGCGGGCCACAGTAGAGCTTAATAGGCAGCGATACAGAAAACAATGGGCTTTTTTTTTTGCAGGTAGCCCATGTTTATGTTTTTGTGCTCCATCTTCCATCTGAGAATACAGTGGCTGTTTTTTTTTCCGCCATCAATATTTCAAGATATGCTAACATCATGATGCATTCTGCTCTCTCCTCCTCATTGTCAGCAGTCGGTAGGAAGGCTCCGCCCCCGATCCCACCGCGCGCTACTTCCAAGCCTCTGATCTCAGTGACGCTGCAGAGCAGCACAGAGTCAGCCCAGGACACCTACCTGGACCAGAGGGAGCGCACCAGTGAGGCCAACAGCCAGTCGGGTCGAAGCAATTCCTCCGACAGCCTCTGTAGCATCCGCACCGGCACTCTGGCTAAAGGCACCCAGCCCCCCGCCCCTGCCCCCGCATCTGTCCCCACGCCAACCGCCACTGTCTCTGTGCCCCCGGTACCCGCCCCGCGTGACCTCCCTTTACCCGTCTCTGCCACTGTCCCTCCACAGTCCCAGAATGAGGCCCTGAGCGCCAGTGCCACGCTGCAGCAGACCCACAGTGAGCCAAAGCGAAAGCTTTCCTCCATCGGCATCCAGGTGAGTCCTTCTCCAGCCTCTATGCTCTATGGGTAGGGATGTAAGAAAATATCCATACTCCTGAGTAATAATCATAAAAATCATGATTAATTGAACATTGTACCTCGATTTAAGATTAATTAACAATTCTTTTGCCTTTATATTTTGCTTTTGAGTCCTGCTCCATGATGCTTCCATTCAGCCGACTAAACGGGCGGAGTTACGTCAATAAACTATAGAATAGGGCTGGGCGATATATCGATATTTAATTTATGTCAGTATATTTTCAAAAGAGATATAAAATTAGACTATCGTTTATATCAATATAGTTATATTTGCACCTTTTTTCAGAGTAGCCAATGAGAGAGCAGACACTGAGTCACATGCTCAATTTCCATTTCTGACAAACAGATAGCCAGCTAGTATTACAAGGTACACTGTAATCAAAAACAAATGTGGATTAAATCAGCTATAAATTGTCATTATAGCTGCAATATTCACAACCTTTCTGCTATTGATTTAACCATGGACCACTATAATTAAGTCCCAATAAATTAAAAAAATGTCACATTTCCGTTGGGTTTCCTGTTTTATCCTTCTAAACATTTAACCCACTTCATAGAAAATACTATTCAGCAGCTTTTGTAAAAATGTACTATTTGTAAAAGCATGATAAATGTTGCTAGCAATGGGCTAAATCATTAAATAAAGATACATGGAATCATAAGTATTTAGCCTCACGAGACCATCAGTTTAATTTTGCTGTGAGAATCCATCTGGAAAGCCTCGGAATCATTTTTAATGTTTCAGAGCAGCAGCTGGACTTTCCGATCAGTGTCGTGTTTATAGCAATACGCTTGTGGTTTTCAAATCAGCTTCGTGTTTATAGCTATACGGGTGTGGTTTAGGTGTGCCGACAGCGAAAACAACCAGATGGTTCATCCAATCGACTGCCAAGTATTTTTTTGAAATTGCAGCCATTTACAAACGGTTTCAATGTATGGCTCCCCAGATGGACTTTTCCTCTGGCATGTCAGGTTAATCATTTATTGGCTTAAAGAAAAATATATTGACAGGCAAAGGTTGACGTACCCTGCTGTATTATCCTGTAAGCAGCTATGTTTATCATTCACATATGCAGTTGTAATTTCCTTTTCTCTACTCCACTTACTAATTGTAGACATTTTTGTCTACTGTGATATTTTAAAACCATTATTCCAGAAAGTTTATTTCCATCTCATTGAAAGAGTTGGCTTGACATCGCAATAGCTTAGAAGTTACCGTGACGGGAGGCGGTGCCGCTGAAGTTATCAATTTGCTTTGAACTTGGAAGGAAGAAGGAGCTATCTGGAAAACTGTAAAAGGCGTACGATATATTAACCGTAGGTGTTAGAAATCCCACCTTGCTATTTAATAAGTGCATTAAGTTGTCTGTTCTGCTCTGATAAATGTTTATGTGGCGCAATGGTAGAGCGGGGAGATAGGTGATCAATAACTCGCTGATTCGAACCCCGCAAACTCATCACCAAGTGTCGAGGTTTCCTTGATGAAGACACCTAACCTTAACTGCTTCCAGTGGTCAGGTGTCTCCGTTCATGGCTGACATCGCCATCGGTGTATGAATGTGTGTATGAATGGGTGAATGTGAGGCAAATAATGTAAAGCACTTTGGATAAAAGCACTATATGAATGCAGTCCATTTACCATTTACACCACCTGAGCTGCCGTGTTACGAGTTATTAACATGAAGCGTAGTTTCGATTTACATCTGTCGTGGTTGATACTAATGGTGTTTACAGTAATAAATGACAGCGATTCTGAGTAGATGCTGCTTGGTTTTTTTTTTTTACACATAGGTTTTTTTTTTTTGCAGCGGCACCGCACATTAACATCACACATTTTTTTTCCACAAATTACAAATCGCAATATATTCCCTTGCTTACAGTATCGTGATATATTGAATTGTGGTCCCTGTATCGTGATTAGAGTACCGACCGAATTACGTTGGTACTACCGAGTACCGATTGAGATTAAATCAAACTGTACCATATTTTGGTACTTCAGAGCCTGTAAAGAGAGAAACGCAAGCAAGATTACATCATCCCTGCACAGCCTGCAGCTTGTTAAATGTTCAACACAATCACGGCTGCAATGGGCCAAAATAAATTACAGGTTTACCTTTTTTCTGTACTTTACTCCCACTTGTCATGGAGGGTTAAATGTATCCAGGGCTGCCTGCAGGAGATTCGATAAAGTTCTGGCCTATTTATAGATTTTCGCTGTGCCTTTGAGGCTAAAGGTGTTTTCAGTATCTAGTCTTCATGTTCAATGGATAAATAGCTCTTTATTTGAGCGCGTTACGCATCTATTTATCATTCTGAAAGTGAAGCGTAATATGCGCAATCCCATCAAGGGGACCCAATCAAGGGCACAACATCGCTTCCAGCTCTCGGCAAAACATGTCGGGTGTTCGTGTAAAACATTACGAAGTTGCAGTTGAGACTGGAGCAGTGAGATAAACAGACGCTGTAGAAGCGGCGACGGCAAACTCTTGCGGCGGTATGATAGATCTAACCTGACATAAGTCTATGATAGAGCAGGAATTAGGTCACGTCTCCGGTTTCAGATCAAACTAGGCCTATTGTTTATACCGGCAATACTTACAACATCCTCATTTCGGATTTAACCCTGTACGCTACAACTACAATTAAAGTTGCTATGAAAGTGTGCCATGCTAACGTAAAATAATGCATTTCTGCTTCGGAGAATGTAGTTCATACACAGTGTAGACCACTAGCAGTGTAGGGGGTGTTCAAGGAACCTGAGGGAGGCACAGTTAAATAATTCTTACATTAAGCTGTAGGCTAAAGCAGAACTCCTAAAACACGTTGTTTGTAAAGAGTCAGTCAGGCAATTTTTTCCCCTGAGCAACATTAAATTTTATTTACTAAAATTAATATTAATTTTAGTAAACCGGCACCGTATCTGTATATCACTGTATCGATTAAAATGTGAACGGTACCCAACCCTAATCGTGATACGTATCGTATCGCCAGATGTTTGCCAATACACAGCCCTAATATTAGGAGCTGTTGGCCACACACACTTGTATTGACTTTCTCTCTGTGTGATTGACAGGTGGACTGCCTCCTGCCAATCCCAAGAGAGGAGCCACTCTCTCTTATTAGCTCACTGAAGTTCCAGTCGATTGGAGTGCAAGTGGAAAACGGCAGGCCGTAAGTACATGGCCATTTTGTTTTTAAAACGTGAATAATATTTAATAATAATTGTGTCGGTGAGGTTACCATGTTATTAACTTGCATTGGGGAAAAATATAGATAATGAATGAAAATGTTGATTGTCTAGCCATCTTAGCCACTTTCTTTTCATCTCTGGCTTCCTGTAAAACACATTGCGTTAGACGATGTGTAACAAATCAGACTGTCTACAGTGAAACATCGGGATTACTATGTATACTAGACATTTTCCTTAAGCCATTTCATCAATTATTTTATGTCTAGTTATAAGGTAATTATATAAATAATACTACTTCTAATAATATTAAATGTACAAATTCATGAATTACTACTTAAGACCATCCCGCTAGATACACTACATTATAATCACGAGCACCTGCCCTAGACAAACAGCTAGCGAACAAACAACCATATCATGGTTAGATACAGCAAAGTGAGTGCGCAGTAAGCCAAAATACTAATCACGATTATTTTGATCAATATTGTGATCACAATTATTATATCACAATTATTCATAGATTTTTATGAACAATTTATTTTTATTGCACTCACATTATAAACAGACCACGGAAATCACTTCAATCTTGTGCTACATTCCTGCTAATGTACAAATATTAGCTTCAAAATAAGACTCCTTAAGAATCCTTAAATCAGTGGTTTCAGTGGAAGTATGTGGCTTTGTGTGGCCCGCTTGGGGCTCAGAGGAAGTACCACCGGGACCTCCGTGACTCGGTGCCCGCACGAGGGCGGGTAAACATTCACCGAGATCCCGGTCGGTGCTCCGGAGGTATCGGCAAGAGAGGTGAAAAAGCGTTAAAATGCATTGTAGTAAATTACAGCATACACACGTGAATGTTTGCAACGCAAATATGCGACGTATCCTACATATTTTATTCGCTTCAAGGATAATTTTGTTTCGCTTTCGCCAGGGGATTATGTTTATCAACGAACCATTGATGTCACATGACAATAGCGGACAATAGTTGAACCTACGGTACTAAAACGAGTACAGTCATGTTTTCAGAATTTTTGGCATCGACTTGGTACCTATATATCGGTTCTCGTGACATCCCTAATTTCTGTTACTTTTCTACTCGGACTGCTGCCTCGCAACATCCAGGAAGGTTTTGTACATCCACATGTTGTTGGAGGGTGCACGCGAAGTCAAATCTGCAGCTGTTGCGGGTGACTAGGACACGCTTGATTTGATACATAGAGTTGTCTATGAGCAGAGCACGTATTTTAAACATCAATATCGCAGTCGATCATGTTCATTTAATTCAGTGGTTCTCAACCTTTTTTGGGTCAGCGGCTCCCTTTCCATTATCCAGGTCCCTTACCACCCCCCCACCCCACCCCCCCAAAAAAAAGTAGTCCCTTAATATTGATTATTATTCACACAAATACACGTGAATCGGTTGGAGAAGGTACAAAGCCATAACCAAGATATTCAATTGATAACATTTTTCTGATGTGTTGCAAAAAGACAAAAAATATATAATATTTTAAAAAGCCACAAAAGTATGATGTATATGTAGGCCTATAAATACCACTTTTGCACTTTGGACTTTTTTGTCTATGGAACCCTGGAGAGCATGTGAAAAGGAAAAAAAAAAGAGCACTGTTATATTGTGCGCACGAAATAGAAATTTGTGCGCATGGTTTCTTTAATTTGTGCGCACAAAATAGGATATTGTGCCAGGTTGTAATTAGGTTCCCACCCCACACAACATTTGCACACTGACTCAAAAGATCATGGGCAGGGATGAACATATTAGCGTTTATTTCAATTTAGGAATTCACTATAAAGAAATAGTAGCTGCACTTTTATGAATAATAATTAGCTTAAGAAATGTAAAAAAACATCTTAAATCCCAAGGTCTGCACTGCCGTAGGTATAGCAACATTGGGGAAGCAATCCAGTTCATCGTGGACCAATTGAAAGGCCCTGGACGCTTTCATGCACACAAAGTGTTTGGAGAGAGGGGTCAGGAAAGAAGATGTCCGTCTACTTCTCTCTGTTCTTGACCCTGTCACACAGGCTCGCAAAAGATGCCGTCTCATTCACAGGCAATATTTTTCTAGAGGGGCTAATTTCATATGGCATGTAAATTCTTATGACAAGCTCAAACCATACGGATTCTGCATCAACGGTTGTATTGACGGGTTCTCCCGCAAGATCATTTGGGTGAAGGTATCCTACACCAACAGCAATCCAAAGATTGTCGGGAGCTTTTTTGTGGAGGCCATAAGAATGGTTGGGGGGGCTACCCACGGCTAATCCGCACTGATATGGGCACAGAGAATGTGACTATCAGGGAAATCCAGTTTTATCTGCGGCGAAATGAACATCATCCTATTTTGTGCGCATGAAATAAGAATATGTGCGCACAATATCCTATTTTGTGTGCACAAAATTATATTCTGTGCGCACAAAATATAGAAACTGTGTGCGCACACATTTCTATTTTGTGGGCACAATATCCTTTTTTGTGTGCACAAATTCCTATTTCGTGTCCACAAAATAGGATGTCCTGTGCAAGAATTCCTATTTTGTGCGCACAATATAACAGTTTTCTTTTTTTCCCTCTCATGTCCTCTCCAGGGTTCGGTACAAGTCCGATTTATAACGCACAGAGAAAAGTTTACAATGAGCGCGACCAGTGACTGAGTTCGGCGACAACCAAACTCACACGACAAAATCACGCTATATGGATTAAAAACGTATCAGTGTCCCCGGTTTTCCTATTATTTAAAATGCATCTCTGGCATACATATTCATAGAATTCTTAAAATGAATGCGTAGAGTGTCAGTGAATGTTTTCCTGTGTGTTTGTCAGCTACTACCAAGCATGTGATCTACTTCAGTCTGGACTACAGAGGAGAGGTGCAGGAACTGACATTTGACCAGCCACAAGTCCATAAGCTTTTCTATGGCAGCTTCCACAAGGTGAATGTGAAGTGGTTTCCCCTTCACACCTGCCTGTCATTGACTATGATTGACTATGATTGTATCCCCATTGTAGCAGGACTACAATGCTGCTGCTCAAACATAAAAGGCACAGGCCATTAAGATTATAATAGTAAACACTCTCAGAGCGATTCAGTGTCTTCAGACTCTCAGATCCTTTTCTGCAGTAAAACCATCATCTGAGATGATGTGACAAGATATAAGTCCAAGCGAGTCGCATTTTCAATCTATGCTGCTAACATTTGTGTCTTTTGATTGGCAGGTTCACCTGTCCGTCAGCCAAGTGAGCGTATCACTGTCTGTGGACTGCCAGCGCGTGGGTGAAAGGCCCGCCCGTCCCTTGGGCACCCTGCCCACGGACGGGTTTGAGATGCTAGGGAAGCTGATGAAGACCAGAGGACCCAATAGCGGATCTGCTCCAGTATATGACATTCTATTTATACTGTATAGTGCTGTAAACATGTTCCATTCAGTGTTCCTATGTTCTTGTTTTATGTTCTACTGTATGTTCTGTGTATTTGCCTTCTATTTCCTGTTTTGTTGTGTTTCATTCTTAACTTCATTGTGTCCAATTCAGTTCCAGCTGCAGTCATTTGAGATCATCTGTAACACCACCTGGGCCTCAAAGGACACCTGCTGCGACCTGCCTGGAGTGGTCAGTCTAGTGATATCTTGATATCTAATTTCCTTACATTACATTTAAAGGGTCATTTCCTAGGCTTCGTTATAAGAGTAGTTAAGGTCCTACTTGCCGGATAATTAGGGATGGCACCGATACGATACTGAGATCGGAAAACGCTCCGATACTGACTTAAATAGCGGATCGGTATCGGTAACAATTGGCCAGTTGTAGCCGATCCATGGGGCTAATCGAATTAAATTAATTTACACACATAGGTCTACTGTCAAGCATCAGCCATGTCTAACCTACCCAGGCCACACTATCAGCAGCAGGTTTCTAAAATGCATCTAAGTCCTAAAATAGAGATTGGCTGTCATTTACTTTGCAACTTAATTTAACATTTTGTTTAGCACTGGAATCGGCTCGGTACTCGGTATCGGCCGATACCCAAAGTGCCGTTATCTGTATCGGTATCAGGACTGAAAAAACTGGATCGTGCTATCCCTACTGATCATCTTGAGGGGCTGTTAAATTAATTTATGAAATGTCCTTGATACTAAACTGTAAATGTTTTGAATGGCTATGTGAAATACATTTATTACTATGTCTGTATGAAATGACTTAAACAAATTATTTAAACTATTTTCAAAAACATCTCATTTACACATTTGCAGATGCATGCAAGTAAAGTTGTTGTTATAGCTACTAGCCATAATTATTATTTTAGAACTGCATTTATTTAGAAATAACTGCACTAGTGGAAGGTGAGTGCTCTTAATAATTGCACATTCGCATTTCCATGATGTCACTGTGATGTCACAGGTGTGACTGAAGGGTTGCACTGAGGATTCTTATAGATATATGATATTACTACTGATCATATGTGTGTGTGTTGTGGCCCAAGAGGGACGAGGATGGCTGTCCAGCCCAGGCCTACGCCTGCACGTGCACATCAGACATCCCGGGCGCTCCTGGCCCCACAGGCCCTGTAGTAAGTAGACTTGACCTCTGCTCTGCATTAGTGCATCATGACAGCAACTAGACGTCCTGTGTGTGCTTCGCCCGTGTTGCCTCCCTTTGTTGACCCGTCGCTACTCCTCAGGGCAAGCCCGGGCTACGTGGGGAGAAAGGAGACAAGGGAGAGCCAGGTCAAAAGGTCAGAGGTCATCTAGTTAACCTTTATGTAATGAATGTGCAAAACAAACTGTATTCTTATTGTAGAGGAGAATGTCCCTTTGTGTTTTAGGGGGAGGTGGGTCCTCCAGGAAAGTCTGGCAATGAGGGGGGGCTGGGACCCCTGGGGAGCAGGGGCCCACGAGGACTGGCTGTCCAGGGGAAAGCGGTGAGCACCTTTAGCCCGTGTGTGTTACTGTGCTGCGTCAAGGCAGCATTACATCTCAAGGCATGCAGAAATAGTACCACTAACGTTGCTTACACGTTAAATAAACTATCATATATCACACCAAACATTCATGCATTTTTTATATGTGCACAATGTGCATGAACATGGCACAAGCTGTGTTGTGAAAGGCAATTGTCTGTGAATCAACTGTAATAATTTAGAATATATGATATCCAGTTATGATTGGGTCTTATCTTCTATTTAGGGTCCTCCAGGTGAAAGGGGAGAAAAGGGGGCTCCTGGAAAACCAGGAAATCAGGCAAGTGGAAGAAGTCTATATTGTGCTCCACCCTTCGGAAGCCATGCTTTTTTCGGTTGTTGGTTCTGCCCTTGTCTGGGGCAAGTTCAATCTGAGAAGAGCGAACGATGTGAAACCTTGTCAGAGGTGTTACCCAATCAGCAGTGACTTGTGTATATATTCAGTCTTATTAAAAAGGCATCATGCACAATGTAACCAAAGTTCTTGCAACTGTGCAGAACACAACAGAGCGTTCAGCGCACCATTGTTTGTTAAATTACACGTTTTGTCGGGGCTGAATGTGGCCCTGGTGTTAAACTATTTGAAGACTTAAAGGTAAAGTCAGCTATTACAAGCTAAGTGTAAGCTAATACACTTTTTGTCAAATTCACCAAATATCTCCTTGCATTTCGCTAGCTTACCATTCTGTGTGTGTGTTGAAAAAAGAATCTGATACTGACACAGCCCTCGCTCCGTCAATAGGAACGTAAACAAAGTGGCGAACACTGCTCATACCAACAAAGCCGTAGCACTACGCTTTGCTTCACAATGCTTTCAACGTGTGAGACGCTGCCGAGGAGGGCCGTGAAGCGATACTGTTTTGATTTGAGCTCCAAGTTAGCAAGAATGACTGACCGTACTCTTAATCAAGCAAATCATTGCTTGTGTGGGTGGGTTTAATAGCTTCATTGACCAATGAAATCCACATCAGATTGTCCAGATCGCTTAAAGAAACCACCACAAATAACTGATAATATCAGACTGAACATGGAGTATTCATTCAGTCTGAGTAGCAGGATACACATGAACTACAGTATAGCCTGCCATCAAATGACTACATCAACCAGACCAGTATGAAAGGCAACTCCTGGTTTCTCCTTTCAAACCATTAACAGTTAACCAGTGAGGAATGTTTGGATTCTGGAGGTGCAATAGTGTATAGTAAAAGGGTTATGGTTAGAGTTGTGTATGCCCTTGTAATGTGTCCTACTCTCTATTGATATGTCTTGCATGTTATCTTGTCCTCTTTTTAGGGTTTGCCTGGACCGCCTGGGCCAGTAGGGGAGATTGGCCCTCCAGGTCCCCAGGTCAGATCCTCCCGATGACATATTCATCATTTTCAGAACAAAAGTGCACTGTGCTCACCCCTGTGCTGTGTGTGTTACAGGGCATCAGGGGTGTTGAAGGGAGCATGGGTTCACCAGGCACTACAGGGCCAAGGGTAAGGCCCAGATGAGATCACGTACTGAATACATGGGAGAACATACAGCTCATATTGTATTATGCAGCTGCTGGACCAACACTAGTTCTGTTATTAAGTTATTCTGTGTACGCTGCACATCCATCTGTACCTGTGTCCACCCCATGCATGTACAGGGCTTTCAGGGAATGCCAGGACATCCGGGGCCTATAGGGGAGAGAGGCCACCTGGGGCCTGTAGGACCCACGGTAAGAACAGTGGTCCTGGTTGGTTCATGTTGAGGAGGTTAGCTTCAGGAGGTCGAAGACCATTCCCAGAATGTAAATGTGTTATTGTGGCAACCTATTGGATTAGCAGCCTTCCACATGAAGAAGTGGCATTGGAAGATAATTCATAACTTATTGTAACTTATTTCCAAACTTATTTGGAAACACTGAGCCTAATAATTTAAACATGAGCTATTTATAATGACATACTAATTGAATGTTTATTTGCAGGGTCTTTCAGGGAATAAAGGTGAAAGAGGCGAGAAGGTGGGCTTGTGAAGCTTCAGATGTTCTTTTCGCAAATGAAAATGATTTGTGAGATTATTCATGTTTGTTTAATCACCATGGTCCACACATGCACAGCTGTGTGATGATGTCACTGTTTCTACAGGGGGAACCTCAGTCTATGGCAATGATCTTTCAGCTAGTCACACAGGCCTGTGAGCAGCTGGTGCACAGTAAGCCTCCCCATCTCTCCCTCATGCTGCTGTGTCTCATAATGCACCTTCACACACTGTCTGTCTGTTTGTCTGTCTGTCTGCTCCACAGAGGAGGTGTTGAAGCTGGACATGTTTCTGAACGAGGTGAGCCGTAAGCCGGCCCCCATTGAGGAGCCCCTGGGGCCACCCGGGGAGCCCGGTATACCCGGGGCAAGGGGTCAGCCCGGACCCAGGGGCAACCAAGGGCGACTGGGCACCAGAGGGAGGCCTGGAAAGCCGGGATACCCCGGGGAACAGGGTAAGACTGTTAACACTACGTTGTATTGTCCAACTACACTCAGGACTTTCCCAATATCTGATTAATAAACCGATGATATACAGTATCATCCTATCATTCGTTTTGTTAGTTGTATTCTTGTTAGGGAAACTTAAATGTGTGCAGCAAAAGGGATAATGGGGTAATGTTGAGCATGTAAAACGTGCATTAACACACATGCTTTGTATGGCTAAATGAGGTAATGAGCTCCTGAGATCCTTTATAATCAGGTGTGAATGCCCGTGCATGCATTACATGATATGTGGCGATGGGTGTGCATCCAGGCAGGAGTGGTTTGCCAGGGGAGAAAGGAGCACCAGGGTCTAATGTCGAGGGACCCCAGGGAATCAAAGGATTTGCAGGTATTCATGGGCGGCTGCGATCACACTTGTGTCTTGGTGGTTTACAGTACCATAGCAAGGATGCTAATAATGAGAATAAAACCTAACAAGTAGAGAAACAGGCTAAGCTGTCTGTTGTTGCATGCCCTGTTCTTCAGTGGATGATTTCTATTATTTAACCTTAAGTCTGCTGTAGGTAGGATATGAGAGTTGGCACTGAGAACTAGATTAATAAAGATTTTTTAAATCAACAGCCAAAAAACCACCGCCTTCCCCTCTGCAACCTCCTAAAATTAGCTGAGAGCATAGCCAGGTGGAGCCAGGCTACTAAAATCCTGCCTACAGCTCCTCTTTTAAAAATTAAGTTTCAACAGAATTACAATCTGTTCTACCATAGTTGGTCAGAATCACAGTGTGTGTGTGTGTGTGTGTGTGTGTGTGTGTGTTGCAGGTCCGTCCGGTGAGGCAAAACTTGGAGACCCAGGTCCACGAGGGGAGGATGGCAAGCCAGGAACTCAAGGGGTCCCAGGACATCCTGGGCAGGCCGGAGAGATTGGACCCCCGGGTGTTTGTGACAGCAGTGGGGGCTGCCAGAGGGCCCTGCAGCAAACAGGTAGGCTTCCAAACAGTTGTTCTATACAATGATACAGGGATGAGAAGTAAACATAATTATTTAGGATATTTGTTTACTACTATTGTCTATATTTTGAGCTTCAGTTACATGTTTATTGATACATTGCATGATAGTCTTTCCTTGGCTTCTTCTAATACAGCAGACCCTGATTATGGATACGAGCCTTGAGTGTGCAATAGTGGTATGGTGATGGCAGTATGGTGCAGCTATTATCATTTGGATGTGACAATGGTTCCACTGGACAATGGATAGATTAAGCCCCACTGTGTCCCTCTGTGAGATGATGTCCTGATGTCAGTGCTTCCTGCAACCCAGCAGCGTTAAATCATAGTACTGTATGTCATCTATCATCACCACAACACAGCACTAGACAACACACTCCAAATACATCTTTAGCTTTGAGGAAAGCGTTACTACTTTTCAATAACATTTCTGCAGAACTGTAGAATCACAACATTGTCTTGCTGTCGGAAAATTCAGTACCACTAGAAGTATAATGTGATGATGTTATTGGTTGTTTACCAACTGTTGAGTAGACCGAGGACAGATCAAGACCGTGTGAATCACTGAATAATTCAAATGAGTAAATGTGGCTGCGATAAATGGAGAATGGATCCAAGCTAGGATGGATCAGTACTGAAGACTTTAGAATATGGAATGGACATTCCGATTTATTTTTGAAATATAATGCAGAGAAACAATATTTTTAGAGACTGAATGTGTTTTATTATGGAACCATCTTCGCACTGAAAAAGGTTTGTTACTATTTTTGTATTCATGCACTGTATCAATACTAAATGGTATAGGAACATTTGTATTTTCCTAACTACATTTCTGACTTTTTAACGTTATTTAATATTAACTGCCTCAAGAACGATGAAAAAGCAATATACAGTAACTGGTGTAAAAACCTTTACATATAAATTATACTGTGAGAATAGTTTGTTGTGAGTATGTTTTTATATTGTTAATTTTGATTACATATTGTATGCAATTACATCTTCCTGTGTGATATGTTATATACCATGTTATATACCATATAATCCATGTTTACATTTTTTTATTTCTTGGGTGTAGCTAAGCATTACAACGCGTGTGTGTGTGTGCGTGCGTGTGTGTGTGCGTACGTGTGTATAATAGGGAGAGTTAAAAAATACAATTCATGTTCTGCATCTCATTTTGCAAATAAATATATTAATAAGTCTACTAATAATTATGCATTTCTATTTTGAATTAATTGATTTTCCTTGAATGTGGATGAATAATACATTTTTAAAAAGTCAGAATTTAAGATACTGTAGGTTCAAATGGTGTAGGCCTACAGTTGTATCTGATCCAGCATGGCAACATGCCAATATAGCTAGTGACATCATATACAGTATGTTTTGCTTTTTATTTCCATTTGAATATACTGTATATACAATTCACAAAATAAAAAAATTCTAGGCCTTTCAGAATATTTAACAATGTGTCAAAGAAATGCAGCACGTGGAAAAGCCAAAAGTGAACTGCATCAGGCTAGAAGGGTTTTGGGGAGAAAAGCCAATTGTGGAATGCTTTCCAGTGTCTTGAAGTTAACGGTGTTCCTGGAACCGTATACAGCAGGGCTATTCATCTCCGGTCCTGGAGGGCCACACCCTGCATGTTTTAGATCTCTCCCTGCTCCAACACACTTGATTCAAATGCTAATAGCTTAACCAGTTAGCAGTGTTGTCTATAAGTGCAGCTTCTCTGCACTTGCTGATTAAAACGCATGTACGTACATCTATGAATGATGGCAGACTTGGTAACCTTGGAGTACTAAGTTTTGAGTCCAGGAGAGCAACATCACTAGACCTTGATGACTTTGTAAAACGTTTTGCCGCCCACAACAACAGGAGAATTAAGCTGTTTTAACATTCTAATTTTTATTATTTGTTTTGAATCAAGTTGAAGTAAATTGAGAATTGACTGATTCTTCAAACCTGTGTTAGACTTTTAAGTGTCTATATAATGTAAATTACTAAATGTTAATGGGTGATTCAATTGAGATTGTCTCAAAACGTTTTCTACCAATAAGGTAGTATTTTGATTATTTGTTGTATAGCCTATAGTGCATTGTTTCATTGGCATATAAGCCATATTTTAATTTGGACAAACATGCATAATTTATCTTGTTTCTTGCAAAGTTAATATTAGCATGTTTATAATGTACTTGCTGTATATAATGTAGTATTTGAGTGATACATGTACAATACAACATTTAAAAAGTGATACAGTATATTTTATTTTAGAGTTTACACCACACAAATTGACCAGTTATTACATTTTTAAATACAAATACAACAAAATAAGAACTGAACAATGATATAATGCACCTTTATTGCAAGCAGTTCAATGCCTTTTTTTTTTTTTTTACACACACCATTCATGTCACTGGGCAAAAGAGGCACCTGCATGGCCACCCACAATGCCAGGGGGAATTATAGGCTTTGCATTATAGGCTTTGCATTGATGGCCACCCCTCTCATGGGCTGTGCCCCTGTCTGGCCACCCATTCAAAATGTTCTGGACACTTCCCTGCTATTTGCTTTGTTCTTATAAGCTGGAAAATGTTACCACCTTGCTAGGTGCTTAATGGAGCTGACAACGTGATGTAAGCAATGCTTATTGTCTTCTTGCTGCCTAGCCCTTACTGTAGACAAGAAAGTAAGGTGAGTGCTAGAGCATTGCTAGGGACTGCAGACACCTCATGCAATGCAAAGGTATTAACAGCCTTCTTCCAGTTGCTGAAACTAGCAGAGATAAATGCCGGGGAGCCTTTTTTTTGCCATTACATAATGTTACACAATGACAACACAAAACTCCCTTCAAAGATGGACTGTAATGTAGCCATGGATACAATTCCAACCATTTCTGCTGATTGCCCACTGCCTGCGTCTGAATGACCTTTGGATCAGGGTGATAGGGCTCACTACTCTTCCTCCCTGTCTTCATCCCTAAAAAATAAAGCAAACAGCCAAAATGGCCCACGTTAAGGCTCCAAAGATAACAAAAACAAGATATGGGAACTGTTGTTAATGTATCCCATTTATATTCAATTGTAATGTTTTTGTAAAAGTATTAATACTGTTAATTGTAATAAAGATTATACAAATTTAATAATGTATTATGGTTCATTTAATTAACCCGGCTTATAATATATATGTTACATACATTACATATTTTAATGTATCTTTTTGATAGATTTGTTCAACTGCCACTTTGGCTTGCTTCAGGTGTTAAGTATCTTTACTAGAGTAAAAGTATAATACCCGGCCAGATAAGCTTATTAAGACGACCTCAAATAGATTCTGTTAACATTATTCCAAAGTAGCCTCCACACTTTGATGTTCTTGCTTATGTATCAAAAGTACATAAAAAATGCTAAGAAATCTAATATGACAATATGTAGACATTACATTTTTGTTAAGAAATCTAGTGTTACAGTGTGTGTGTGTATGTATGTATGGTATGGAGGTGGGGATGATTTTGAAATATTTCATCTGTGGCATGTCGCCTCTCTTTTACCCAGATTTCTGCGAATCTCGGGGCAGGGAAGGAGGCAACCCCTGGTCCATTTAGAGAGGTCAGTTTGAAATGTATCTTACGTTACTGTAGATGAAGTTCTTTGGGTGGAGGGCGTTCAGATAGGCTACTTTCTGTCCAGATCCTGTCCAGTTCACATGGTTGTACGGTAGTTTGTTGAACAGACCCTTAAAAAGTATTTTCATCCTTTGAATTCTTGCGTGCTCTGGAAGATACCGTAGAAACCTGTAGAATAAAAAACAACTTTCAGTTAGGAAAGTATACCAACATTTTGTAGGCAATATATAGGCAACATGACGAGCTATACTACATTACGTAAAGCATAGCCTAATTTAACATTTAACTGTGTGCATTACTGTGTAATTATGTTTTTATTTTCAATGTAGGCTAGGCCTATTTATCCATCCATCCATCCATCTTCTCCCGCTTATCTGGAGTCGGGTCGTGGGGGCAGCAGCTTCAGCAAGGGATCCCAAACTTCCCTTTCCCGAGAAACATCAGCAAGCTCTGACTGGGGGATCCCGAGACGTTCCCAGGCCAGTTTGGAG